>WSTX01000344.1:0-11098 GCA_019633405.1 Tulasnella sp. 408 | reverse complement strand
CCTGCTTTCTTGGCATATGTATGCAGCCGAGGTCTTCCGGAAGAGTTTACCGAATACTTCGTAGAAGAGGGGTCCGACGACTCCGTCAAGGATGAGGCTGATGAAGACTCAAATGGTGAGGGTCATCTATTGAACCCCATCCCCTTCGTCGGCTGATCGGCTTTCCACATCCTTCTCATTTTAGAGGAAGATTACTACCGTAACGACTACCCAGATAGTGAAGATGAGATTCTTAACGATGAAGAGGACGTCGATCGTGGTGAGTGCTTTGGCCGTCATGCAACCTGCTTCCATTCATTCACCTCGTGCGGCGCTCTGGCTAGGTTGGAGGCACTGGCAATACGACGATTAAGGTACAAATAGTTAATCTATGTAATCCTTTATTCCTTTTCCACCGCGCCCTATCACAGTTACAATCCTTACTTTACACCGCCGCTGATCATGGGACTCCGTTATGCCGTAGAGGAGCGATTTTAGCGCCAACGATGCGGCCCCCTCCCCAGCGTAGGTGGAAACGAGACGTAGAAGTACAAAGGAGGTGCAAGCAGAATATTACATGAGCTTAATATTCTGTACTATTTCGATATCCTGCAAAGCGTTCCGAAATATCGTGTCCTTAACGGCCGCAAGGACCGCTACGAACTACGGAATAACCGCAAATCATTTCAGCAGCAACGCCCACATGAGTGCGGAAACTCACGTTCAATGTATCGAACTCGTTCGTGATACTGACAAGTTCGAAAGACTCAAATAAGTTGGCGCAGTCGCAGCGAGAGAAGATGGGATCCAACGACATACTGAGCATAAATCTCCAAGCCCGCCCTGTTCGCCCGCGTATACCTCCGCAGAATATACCGGGCCGCCGTGTCCGCATCTTGTCCGCCTGTGTAGTCTGAGAAATACCTCTCCAACGGCGCCTTCGCGAGTTTTGCTTTGAAAACGTCGATTCTAGTCAGGAACAAAATCACCGACGCGCTTGAAAACCATCTCGAGTTGACGATGGTGTCAAACAAGGTGAGGGAATCTGCCATTCGGTTTTGTTTTTTATCTTCCCAAAGTACTTGGTCGTAGTGGGATAGTGCGGCGCAGAATAAAATAGACGTGACTGCCTCAAAGCAATGGATCCACTTGTTCCGTTCGGATTGCAGACCGCTGACGTCAAGGATACTATTGAAAATGCAGTTCGGGTTACCCTTTATGGCTAGAGCGGGACACCCAAGGGTGGAACTCAAGTCACGCACCGTATCGGCAATTCCCTTACATTAAGCGTCATCTCAACGATTCCCTTCGGCCTCGACTTCGCCTCCGCTTTCAAAACGTCCCCCAGCGAAGGGACATAGTCTTTTTGAGAGATCCTCTGTACCTCAGAAAAGAAATAATTGGCTGACTCTAGGAGGTAAAACTCGGAGGAATGATCCATAACGGTAGCAATGATGGGGTCCTTCCAGATGCAGTCGATGGCGTTGGCAATGTCAGGTGTGAGACGGAATGATGGATCAGCCTCGATTTCATATTCAAGGATCTGCGTGGCGTATTTCTGGATCGTTAGTAAGTAGTGGGGCGGGGTCGTTGAAGTCGGAGTTGGTCAGTGAGGGCGGGAGAGAATGAATGCTGATCAATCTCCGCGATCCGAATCAACGGTGAGGACGCAAGAACGCACCCTGTTGATGTCTCGAACAAATTCTAGACCAATCTTTCTCGTCCCCAAAATAATATCCTTTGCTGAATCCACGAGGTTCTCATACACGGTGAGACGGAATGCCGCCAGCTCTTCGGAAGTATATCCGCCCTGACCAATAATCTTCATCTGTTTCATGATCGTGCTCTTGCCGGACCCTGGTGTTCCTTTTGACATAGTTTGCCGCCCATTACATGGGGGGTTGGTAAGTGTCCTGGCCTATCTTTGGAACGGAGTTGGACCACACCCAGTAGCAAGACCTTCTCTTCCTTTCTAAGCTGCTTTCTGTCCTCTTGTATCTGCTTGTCAATAGCCATACTCCTCTTCTGCTCGGATGTTCCTTCGGTTGACAGATTCGCACCCATTGTTTCCTAAAGAAAATAACAATCACGCGTACGTAACCTTCGGCGGTGGCGGTTATGGGCTGGAAGCTGTGGGAACTGCTAAGCAGGTACATAGTGGGTCAAGCACCCGCCAGGACAGGCGACCTGCAAGAAAACGGCCCGCGACAGAGTGCCTTCGGCTCTCACCTAACAATCTTCAACATAAAATGTGACTCCATACAAGGTTCGCCTACCTCCGCTACGAACTACAACCCTTGACCCTTACTTCTTCACTCATCCCGTAGCTTATATCAATTCGCTAGTATTGCTTTCGATACTCGGTAGCTAAACCTCACCATCGTTCGAAAGCCCTGATACACAAGAATTCTCAGTGAATTTGGAGCTCCTCACCAGAGACACCTTCCCACCCGAATCGCCGCGAGGTGAAGCATTAACGAAATTGAAGGACTTCTAAAGTAGTTTCACAGATTGCAAGAAACAACAATTGACTCGCAGTCATGGCGGGAACGTAGGGCAAACGGTAAACCAAACAACCCAGCGAAGAGAATGCGAGAAGGACGTACATAAGAATCTCTGAGGAGAAACCATTGGATTTCGAGGTCCTTTCAAGAATAAATTTTGTTTGTAGATGTGTGAAACTTTAAATTTACCGGTTAACGATAGCCTGGTTATCAGACACGAGGAGGGTATCCTCTCCTCCCACCATCTAGTCAATCGCAAGCAATTACTGGAAGTAGGTAGCCAGCCTCTCACGATTGCTCTGCGCGAGTCTCTGCAAGATATACTTGACTGTTTGGTCAATATCCGGGCCACCAGCATACTCCAGGAAACACCCTCCAGCGGCGCCTGGGCCAATTTAGATTTAAAGGAGCAAATTATTCGATATCTGCGATAGACAGACAACAGCCGATAGCCTGAGGAACCCGAATATTCATCGTGGCCCGAGGTGAAGGCCCAAAGGATGCCATGCAGATGTGACGGCTTCCATATGCAAAACTAACATTAGGGAAGATATCGATCGCGAGAAGAGTTACAATATTTCTGTACCCCTGAACCCAGTCTGCAATATAGTTTCTCTTATTGCGGCAAATACCAGTCGCGTCTGGGGAACCAACCAATCGTTGTCAGCGAGAACGGCCAACTGGACTAACCGCGGTATTATAACTCACATTCGGGGTATCGGTTAGCTGTATTAAGCTAGGAATTTTGGTATATGCAATAAGTCGACGCGGATGGCATAATCGAGGAGTAGGAGGAGAGGAAGACACCCCAACCAAGAGACTTACTGAGGGTAAACACTCAACTTTGCCCTATTCGCCTGCGTAAACTTCAACAGAATATGCTTGGCCGCTTTATTGAAATCCGATCCACCCTCATACTCTGGGAAATATCTCTCTAGTGGCACCCTGGCCAATTTGGCTTTAAAAACGTCGGTTTTGTTGAGGAGTAGAAATACGGAGGTTCTTGAGAAATAACGGCTGTTAACAATGGATTCAAACAAGAGCAAAGATTCGGCCATTTTGTTTTGTGATTTCCCTTCCATGACGACTTGGTCGTAGTCTGAGAGGGCGACGCAGAATATGATTGATCCGACACATTCGAAGCAATGGATCCATTTTCTACGCTCGGAACGTAGATGACTGACGCCAGAAATGCTGTAAAAACGCGGCATACAGTCTCGTTTAGAGCTTAAGCCGTTTTATGGGGAAGATGTGCGGCAGGTCACGTACCGTATTGACGCCGGCCCCAGGCCGATCCTCGTCTCCATGATCCCTGTTGTCCTCGCCGTCGCTCTCAGCACATCCGTCTCGGAAGGCACGTAGTCCCTTTGAGCAATTCTTTGGGCTTGGGAGAGGAAATAATTTGCAGACTCTGGGAGGTCGAACTCGAAAGAGTGATCCATAACCGTAGCAATGATTGGGTCGTTCCATAACGAGTCGATGGCGTTGGCAATGTCAGGTGAAAGACAAAATGCCGGATCGTTTCCAACCTCATAGTTGAGTATCTGTACAGCGTATGTCTGGTGCGTGGGTAGGGTGGAACGGTTGTTCGAGGCGGTATCGGTGGATGTTGGCAGGGACGTCAGAGCGTAGTTCAGCGGCCCCACGTGGAAATGCAACGAAAACCGCTGAGGCCGCGAGTACGCACCCTATTGGTCTCTCCAGTGCATTCCACGCCAAGCTTCTTCATTACCATAACAATTTTTTCTGCTGAGTCGACGAGGTTCTTGTATATAATGGGACGGAGGGCAGCTAGCTCGTCGAGACTATATCCGTGCTGGTAAAGTAGCCTCATCTGCTTGATGAGTGTGCTCGCGCCAGATCCTGGAATGCCTGCTCCCGTCGCATGGCGCCGTTACAGGATAGATGGTAAGTGTTTAAGCTCTTATGGGATCGAGACTTGAACCTTACCCAGCAGCAAGACTTTGTGTTCCCGGGCGAGGAGTCGCCGTGAATCGGCATCGATCTGCTGGTCGAGAGCCCTACTCCTCTCAGCTCTTTCCCGCTCTTCTTTCCAGTTGGTCGAGATACTCGCACCCATTTTCCACGAAAGAATACAGTTAGACCAATGGCATCAATGGTGGTAGTGGCTGTATTTAGTTTCGCGGAGGTTGGGGAGTTGTCCAAAGACCGACCGGGTTTAGCCTCCCACGCGGTCTGCGGGACGCTGCGTCACGAAGGAAGATGTGGTAATTTAGGCATAGCTAGACGTCCACACTAGAAGGACTTTGTTCGGTAATTGAATGTCCGCCCTGCATCGTGTAGTTTGTTGTCTGTCCCGCCAATTCGGGAGCGTCTTCAATAAGCTCATCCTCCATCTCGAGGGTTCCCGTCATATTCGCCCTTTCATCAAGCTATAGCTACCCGCCAGGATCTCAAAGTCATGAACGAGTTTCAAAAAACTTCATCCACATCAAAATATGAGGACTTTTGCCAAATCAACGCCTGTTAGTAGGCTTTCATACCATCTCTGCCACTTACAACCATGGGGTCACGTCAAGTTCCCGTCACGCACACCCATCACGGTGTTTACCTCTTGCCCTCGTTCGATTTAATCGAGACCAGCTGCTTGAACAGTAAAGATGCGAGAGAGCGTGGTTTCAATATGATACATGAAGTGCGACATCCATCCAAGTCAGTAGAGCAGCTGGGCGCTCAGCGGTCTCCCTAGCATTTAAATCGACGGGTGGCAACCGCGTTCCATCCTCGCAGATGTATGAGCTGTCCCGGTTTGAGACATCGTTGTTTCGTAAGGGGAGTCGCCTTATCCGTCGAAACCCGGTCCAGCTCCAGGGACAGGTGTGCTTCTACAGACCCGGTTGACCCAATGCCCCGGGAAATAGGAGGGCTGCTCGCTCTCAAATGCTTAAATTCAGGGCGAGGTAGCACACTGAGAAAGGCGAAAATCTAAATTTCGAACAATCCCGTAGACAGACATCCGCACAGGCTTACGACCACCACGAATATCCACGGGCTCTTAAATAAAGAGTATATGCGGAAAGATGAGGAGGGGCGAGAGGATGTCAGATGAGAGGCGGAACAATGCGTCGTATCCAACTTTGTATTCAAGAACTTGCACTGCGCATGTCTAATTTGTGTACATGTGATTGGATAGACTGTTAGAGTCGGAGTTGGTGGATGATGAACATGGGGATCGAGGTCGATGGTCGGTCCCTCAGATAATGCAACAGCTAGGACTCAGGGGCACACTCTGTTTATCTCTTCAGCATAATCGACACCAGTCTTCTTAATAGCAGGAACAAGACCTTTTGCTGAGTCCACGAGGTTCGCGTAGATGACGAGACGGAATATGGCGTTCGTCAGGCGTGTAGCCGTTCTGATGCGCGATCTTCATTTCCCTAGCGATTGTGCTCTTCCCAGACCCCAGAATGCCTGTTCGCATCATATGAAACCCGTTGCTAGCTCGGTTAGTAAGTGCCCGAAGTTATCGCATCATGACTGTGATTACATCTATTAACAGTAGCAAGACCTTCCCATCCATTCTGAGCCATGAATCCTCCTGGATCTGCTTGTCGATGGCCATAATCCGCTAACTCCTCTCTTGCGATACTTTCCTTTCGGTCGAGACGTTCAAATCCATCTTTTGTAAAGAAAGGAGATACGCAGATGGCACCAGGGGTGGTAGTGATTTCGTTTCGTTGAGCGTTGAGCAGTTGTCCAACCATCAGGTTCTCTCATCCCGCCCCATCTTCGGAGACCTGCATCGGAAGGGAAAACACCGTAGCTCAGGCATTGCTGGACGCCGAAGCATCTGCCAGTACAAACAACCCGCCAGAGAACGGCCCGTGAAAGCGTGCCTTCGGCTCTCACCTAACAATCCTCAACTTGAAGTACGATTCCCTACAAGACCGCGACTTCCTCAAGCTCTCTCCATACAAGGGTCGCCCTCCTCCGCTACGAACCACACAACCCTTGGCCCTTGCTTCTTCACCCATCCCGTAGCTTATATCAAATCGCTAGTATTACTTTCGATACTCGGCGTCTAAACCTCACTATCATTCGAAAGCCCCAATGCGCAAGAATTCTCAGTGAATTTGGAGCTCCTCACCAGAGACACTTTCCCACACGAATCACTGCAGGACGGGGCATTGACGGAATTGGAGGGACTTTAAAAGTAGTTTCACAGATTGCAAGAAACAACAATTGACTCGCAGTCATGGCGGGAACGTAGGGCAAACGGTATACCAAACAAACCAACGAAGAGAATGCGAGAAGGGCGTACATAAGAATCTCGAAGGAGAAACCATTGGATTTCGAGGTCCTTTCAAGAATGAATTTGGTTCGTAGATGTGTGAAACTTGAAACTTACCAGTTAATGATATCCTGGTTATCAGACACGAGGAGGGTATCCTCTCCTCCCACCATCTAGTCAATCGCAAGCAATTACTGGAAGTAGGTAGCCAGCCTCTCACGATTGCTCTGCGCGAGTCTCTGCAAGATATACCTGACTGTTTGATCAATATCCGGGCCACCAGCATACTCCAGGAAACACCCTCCAGCGGCGCCTGGGCCAATTTAGATTTAAAGGAGCAAATATTCGATATTTGCGATGGACAGACAACAACCGATAGCCTGAGGAACTCGAATATTCATCGTGGTCCGAGATGAAGGCCCAAAGGATGCCATACAGATGTGACGGCTTTCACATGCAAAACTAACATTAGGAAGATACCGATCGCGAGAAGAGTTACAATATCTCTGTACCCCTGAACCCAGTCTGCAATATAGTTTCTCTTATTGCGGCAAATACCAGGCGCATCTGGGGAACCAACCAATCGTTGTCAGCGAGAACGACCAAATGGACGAACCGCGGTATTATAACTCACATTCGAGGTATCGGTTAGCTGTATTAAGCTAGGAATTTTGGTATATGCAATAAGTCGACGCGGATTGCATAATCAAGAAGTAGGAGGAGAGGAAGACACCCCAACCAAGAGACTTACTGAGGGTAAACACCCAACTTCGCCCTATTCGCCTGCGTAAACTTCCACAAAATATACTTCACCGCTTTATTGATATCAGATCCACCCTTATACTCTGGGAAATATCTCTCTAGTGGCACCCTGGCCAATTTGGCTTTAAAAACGTCGATTTTGTTAAGGAGCAGGGCCACGAAGGTTCTTGAGAAATAACGAGAGTTGACAATGGATTCGAACAAGAGCAAAGATTCGGCCATTTTGTTTTGTGATTTCCCTTCCATGACGACTTGGTCGTAGTCTGAGAGGGCGACGCAGAACATGATCGATTCGACGCATTCGAAGCAATGGATCCATTTTCTACGCTCGGAACGTAGATTACTGACGTCGAAAATGCTGTAGAAACGCGGTATACAGTCTCGTTTAGAGCTGAAGCCGTCTTATGGGGAAGAGGTGCGGCAGGTCACGTACCGTATTGAGAATGACCCCAGGACGAACCTCGTCTCCATCATCCCTGCCGTCCTCGCCGTCGCTTTCAGCACATCCATCTCGGAAGGCACGTAGTCCCTTTGAGCAATTCTTTGGGCTTGGGAGAGGAAATAAATTGCACAGTCTGGGAGGTCGAACTCGAAAGAGTGATCCATAACCGTAGCAATGATTGGGTCGTTCCATAACGAGTCGATGGCGTTGGCAATGTCAGGTGCAAGACGAAATGCAGGATCGTTTCCAACTTCATAGCCGAGTATCTGTACTGCGTATGTCTGGCAGGGACGTCAAAGCGTTGTTCAGCCTCCACGTGGAAATGCAACGAGAAACGCCGAAACCGCGAGGACGCACCCTGTTGATCTCTTCGGCGCATTCTACACCAATCTTGTTCATTACCATAACAATATTTTTTGCTGAGTCGAAGAGGCTCTTGTATATAAAGCGACGGAGTGCAGCTAGCTCGTCGAGACTATATCCGTTGTGGTGAAGCCGCCCCATCTGCTTGATGAGTGTGCTCGCGCCAGATCCTGGAATGCCTGTTCCCGTCGCATGGCGCCGTTACAAGGTAGGTGGGTAAGTGTTTAAGTTCTAATGCGACCGAGACTTGAACCATACCCAGGAGCAAGATTTTGTGTTCCCTTCTGAGGAGTCGTGATTCCTTCTCGATCTGCTTGTCAATAGCCCTACTCCTCCGAGCCCTTTTCCGCTCTACTTTCCTTTCGGTCGAAATATTCGCACCCATATTCCATGAAAGAAGACAGTTATACCAATGGCGTCAGTGGTGGTGATGGTGGTCGCTGTATTTCGTCTCCGCCGCGGGGGGGGGGGTTTCGGGAGTCAATTGTCCAAAGACCAGGTTCCTCATCCCACGTGGCATCCGGACAACATATCGTAATTTAGGCGTAGCTCAGGGACGTCCACATTAGAAGGACCTTGTTCGGTAATTGGAAGTCCGTGCTTCATCGTGTAGTTTGTTGCCTGTCCCGCCAATTCGAGAGCGTCTTCGATTGGTTTCAAAATTCATTTATTCGCCGTCTCAAGGGTTCCCGTCATCTTCGCCCTTTCGTCGAACCTCCCGCCGGGATGTCAAACTCATAAACGAGTATCTAAAGATTTCGCGTACATCGGAATCTGATAACTTCTTTCCAAATCAACTCCTGTGAGGCCCCTCTCTGCCACCCACAACCATGGGAGTCACGCCAAGTTCCCCTCACGCACATTCATCGCAGTGTATACCTCCCTCTTGCCCTCGTTCGATTCAATCGGGACCAGTAGCTTGAACATTAACGATATGAGAGGGCGCGGCTTGAATATGATGCACGAAGAGTGATACCCGAGGAAGAAAATGCGACATTCATCCGAGTCAGTAGAGCAGCTTGGCGCTCTGCGGTATCCCAAGCTCCGGATAAAGTGATTTAGTTCGAAGGGTGGCAATCGCGTACCATCCTCGCAGATGGATGAGCTGTCACCTAGTTTGAGACGGCGTTGTTTCGGAAGGGTATCCGCCTTATCCGTCGAAACCCAGTTCAGTTCCAGGCACCGACGGTGTGCGTCTACATGAGACGCAGTTGGCCCGATGCCCTGGAAATAGGAGGGCTGCTCGCTCTCAAATGCCTAGATTCACGGCAAGGTAGCACACTGAAAAATGTGGAGATCTAAATTTTGAACGAGGGAAGCCAATCCCAGGACAGACAATCGCACATGCGTACGACCACCATGACCACCAGATAAAGAGCATATACAGAAAGATGAAGGAGGGGTGTGAGAAAACTGTAAGATTCGAGTTTCCTTCAACACTCGAGTACTCCACTAGTCCGCAACGCATTAGATAGTATTGTCTCTTTTAAAGCAGCAAAGACCAGCCGGACGTACGAAGCCCGGAAGTTCATCAACCACAGCAGTCAGCTAAACGAACCCTGGTGCTTGGACTCACGTTTGAGGGATAATGTTTGCTTGTGAGGCTGATGACCCAGAGGGACTCGGATGAATGCGCCCCAGTAGCAGGTAAGCCAGAAGGAGGATGCCGGATCTTCCGACCCCAAACAGGACTCGCTGTGGACCTCCATAATATATACTTGCCAGTTTCTGCGGGTGTGATGCAGCACGGCTGGAACGTACTCTGTTGATGGGTCGTTTGACAGGTGAACGATTCTGTACATGTTCCGTCGTGGATATTCTTGGAGCAGGAAGCTCTCGAAAGGAGGACCTGGGTGATTAACAATCGTGGCCGTCTCCCCGAGCGACCGTATCGCTCCGAGTAACGAGGTTATTTTACGCGCGGCTTATGCTTCCTTGGTCTCGGTGAGCACTGAGATGGGAGGGTGCCTTCTCTAGCTTAATGATGAAGTGACAGAAATCTACAGGCGCCGACTGAGTTCCACCCTCGCACATGGATGAGCTGCCACTCAGTTCAAGCCAGCGTACGCGTTGTTTGGTGGCGCCTTCATCGTATCCATTCAAACCTGCTCAGCCCCTAGGGACTAGTAGATATCTAGAGACCCGAGTTACCAGCTGCCCCGGGCAATTGGAGAGCTGCTCGCTCTCATATGCCTCGCCACATGGCAAGGTAGCACAAGAAAGTGGAAAATTAAATTTCGAACGAGCCACCTAATTCTATCGACAGACAAGCGTGTAGGAAACTGGAGTACGGCCGCACGACGACCTGCGGGCTATTAGATAGAGATCATATGTGGAAAGATGGAGGAGGGATGAGATATGTATCACAGGACCCCAGTAACTCCACTAGCCTCCAACGCGTCAGATAGTATTGTCTCTTTTACCGCAGCAAATACCAGCCGGACCTACGAAACTCGGAAGTTTATCAACCACAACAGTCAACTAAACGAACCTTGGTACTTGAACTCACATTAGAGGTATCATCTTCGCGTGTTAGGCTGATAAATAAGGGGGACTCGGATAAGTGGGCGCCAATGTGAGGTTACCAAAAGGGAGGATGCCCGATCTCCCGAACGCAAAGGTGACTTACTGTGGATAAATACTCAAGCGCGCCCTATTTGCTTGCGTGTACCTCCACAATATATACTTGGCCGCTTTATTAACATCTGCTCCACCGTCATACTCCGGAAAGTACCTCTGTAACGGCACCGTTCGCAGCTTTGATTTAAAAACGTCGCTTTTGGTGAGGAACAACAC
>WSTX01000343.1:0-11104 GCA_019633405.1 Tulasnella sp. 408 | reverse complement strand
TTTCGGCATTCTTCTGCCGTGGGTCGTTTCTCGGGGTTGATGCTCCAACATTGGACCATCAGGGAGCAAAGCGCTCGGATCAACGACATACGAGCATCCTCGGTCACCGACGGTAAGTGCCCCTGAATGACGCGCTTGATAACGATGGTGTCCTTTTTGATGTCGTGAAACGGAATTGTGTTTGTCATGACCTGTTTCAATGTCAAATAATTAGGCTCAACGTAAAGCGAGCCACTGGTCCCACCGTACCTCATAAGCGACCCAACCTAACGCCCAGATGTCGCTCCGAAGACATGGCTTGTCGTCCTGCAGAAGCTCTGGAGCAGCCCAGCGAAGGGTATAGCTGCTTCCTGTGAGAGTTAGAGTGCTTGCGGTGGCACTGAATAATGCTTCAAGCGTGAGCTGTCGTTCGCTTGTGGTCGGATCGGTCACGGTGGGTGGCGGTGGTTTATCGTCCTTTTCCTGATTTTCCTTTTCCTTCGGCGTTATTCCACGGTGCGCGAAATCGTCTCCTAGACGACGAGCGGATCCGAAGTCAGTGATGAGAGCACGACATTCCGAGTTGACCAGGATGTTGAGCTGCAAAAGCTCCGACTTAATCACGAAACGTGCTTTCTCTACTGTATCTCGGGATCATAACGCACGGATTTGAGGTCGCCATGATAAATGGGCGGGTCCTGACTATGAAGATACTCCAAACCCAACGTCGCATCATTAATCTAGAAGGATAAATTTGAGAAATGAGTCAAAAGGTATTTGTTTGATCTTACCAGCGAGATTCGCTCCGGGATCTCCCACTCTGCTGAGCCCAAAAAATCTCTCAAATTCCCATGTTCCTCCCATGGAAAAATCAACCAGACTTGATGTCTGGAGAGATCCTCAACGAAGCCTTCGAATTTCACGATATTCGGATGGGAAAGTTGAGTTAAAAATTCTGACTCTCTGAGGGCCAACTACTAAAGGTCATTGTTCCGGTCGAGCTCCGTCATCAACCGAAGCGAGCTTACACCGAGTACACGCTCCAAATCCGCCGTGTCGCTCTCTATCTTTAGTTTCTTCACCGCGACAATCTATCGTGGCCAACAAGCCGGTTAGCATTTACTTTCGCGGAACCAAGAAGCTGACTCATTTCCAACCTTTGGTTTGAAAGGCTGATGACCGGAACGATGTTCCTCGTTAGTGTTGTCGCACTCGTTTTTGCTTTCCTCTTTTGTCTGGTCGTTGCCACCGTCCGCGATGCGACCGTCTGTTCCTTCAGTATTACTTTGCTGGCCGTCATGATGCTCTTGCGTATCGATTTCCGACTTTGGATTGCGATTGTTCAACTCTGGGTCCTGTTCCACGATGTGCACGGAAGCACTTAACCCATCTCCAATGTTTAAGATCGAAATTTGAGGGATGGGCTCGTGTTCCTGATCGTTATCATCCCGTTCTTCACCATTCGTGTGGTTGTTGTCACTGTCCGCTGTACGACCATCCACCTGATCGTCTTTGCCTTGATAGTCGTCTCCAGGCTCTTGATGATCTTTGTCGGGCAGGGATTTGTCAGTATCCGAGATAAGGTGCTCGTCTGTGGTCTGTTCGGACTGGTTCGCGCCCGGTTCCGCGCGGGATGGGGAAGCCAAGAGACCCCGCGTAACCTTCGCAAAGCCTCCAGAAAACTCGCGGGCATCTGGGTGGAACTCGATCAACGAAGGATCAATTCGCCACTGCGCAAGCTTTTCGAGTTTATTCCGCTGGGAAAAGGGTGTTTCGGTGAGTCAATGAAGTTACTATTCCAGATATGGGCGGAACGAACTAATTTGGAACTGTGCAGGAAGACACTTGGGGAGTCGCTATGGCCTGACGCAGGTACCTGCGAAGGATCGGCGCCAGAGTCTTTGTTTTCTTGCATTAGGGGTAGCGAAATGGCGCTGCGTGATTGTATGGACCAGCTGTCAGGGAGGAGCTTCGCGCAAAGGAGATAATAATCAAAAATAGCTCTCGATGGAGTTCCAGTAGCGAGTGGGTATAATGAGGCGTCGGAAGACTCTGCTGTCACTCTTACGGGGGTGAAAGGTTGGGGGTCCTTTTCGCGGGCTATTCTCCGCAAATCCACGTGATGAAGTTGCTTCTGTCGTGTTTGTCCAGACGCCCGACTTCCACGTCGTCATCGGGCGCTTCAAAACCGATATTACGAACCATACGAGTAAGTATATCACAGGGGCTGATGCGTACTTATACCTCATTATGCGATGTATACACTTTAATCATAACTAAAATTATTTACATACATAAGAGTGAGGGCGCGTCACAAATCAGGAACAAACAGGGGTCGTAGAGTCTGGCTCTCGTCTGTATTTTGATCATTTCAAACAGTCCGAGCTCGGTGAAAAACTGGTAGCAGGGTTGGGTCCTTAGGGTCAGGGGCCGGAGCTGGAAACCGACAAGACGGGGAGCTTTGGAGTCGATGGTATTACTCCGTGACACTGGTGGTGGCGAGACGTTCAGAAACGACTGGGGTTGGAAGGCCCTTGGACGACGATAGTGAGAGAGTAGTGAGGGGAGTTGTAGGGGCCCGAAACGGGGGAGATACATCTGCGTGTACGGTGGATGGCCAGGGTGCCTTGGGGCAGGCTATTGGACGGAATGAAATATGCAGCCCAAACTGAAATCGAACTATGGTTGAGTACACCCGAGGGAAAGTGAGGAGGCAATCGAAGCGACTTTGTAGAATAGCAGGTTTTTCAAAGCAGATCTGACTGTCCATGTGGGGTATTGCGTCCTATATGCACTATGGCGATCGAGATTCAAGGGGGGATGAGAGAAATCACACGGAGAGTGAAATTCAACGCTTGGCGCGGCCGGCAAGAAACTCGGGGGCCATCTGAGATTGCAGACTTAATGCCAAAAGAACTTGTGCGTTTACGTCTGTTGTAATTACTCGGGACGACGGTAAGAACTGAATTGCTGTTGAGCAATGCGGTCCCGTAGGCCATACCTGAATCCAAAGAAGGCGAAGGAACAGTTAGAGGCTTGGTAGGCGTATCTATGCAAGATGTCCCTTCTTTGGGAGGCCCGTGTGAAAAGAGATTAGTCCTTTCGCCGTGTTTGACGAGGCGGGTCAGGATACGATCGGGACAACATCCGCCGAACTCTCGACTCGTTCTCGCGCCTTTCGGTAACTGCTTTACCACATTTGACATCGCTACTTCGCTCATAGACACTTTGGTTGATGGAACGGAAGTCCTAGGACGTTACCGAGTACCTGCCTTCCTTTCAAATTATTCAGCTCCGAGTCCCTGCTTGAATTTGAGCAACACGTTCCGAACAGCCGCCCTCGCCGATGGCCAACCGAACTCTTGTCACATCGTTCCTAATCACCTGCCGCCCTTCCTTGATCACTTATTCTTGAGCGTTTAATTCGCTCTTTGTATCGTTTGGCTCCCAATTGACTTTTGACACTTTATACTGAAAAGGATACTCAATAACACACAAAATTAATGGCGGGCGAAGGCTGCGAGGGCGACCCGCAGACATCTCTACTCTGATTTTGGTGGCGCACAGGATCCCTGGAATTAAATTACTCGTGAATTAGAGAGAATATTAGCATTTCATTCCGTTTTCTGCGGTCCCAGTCCCTCAACTCGACTCCGCGCAAGATCACAGGCAGGTAGATTGCTCAGGGCGTGATAGTTGTGGCCCCGTTCCACCCACAACAACGTTTCTACTGGGCGGTTTCTTTTGGAGCGCTCGAGGCGCATGTGAAATGTCGTTGGCCGTACGTTCGTAATGAGGGTTTGGATCCATAGATTAACTATGTGACTCTCAAGCCCTTTTCCTGGACTAGGCACCGACACAATAGGCACAAGCATTATTAAAAATCGGAACTGGGTACATATACCATACGTAAGGGTTACATTACCCGGAAGCCGGCAAGGAACTTTCTCCGACTTCGAGTGTCTCAGCGGAGTTCGTGGTAGCCGCTTGGAGTGTCCGCCGAATATCCTCTGCCTTCTCCAACGCACCAGATGCGCGCCAAGGAATTCCCGATTCTTCAAAAGCTTTCGACGCTTCAGTATAAAGAGATATAGCCTCGGTGAAATGACCCTGTATCTGATAGGTTTCGGCAAGGCTCATTAGAGTGTCAGCTCGCCAACTGTTATCGCCGACATCGATGAAGATCTGCAAGGCTTCCGAGTACAGCTTGATGGCCTCGCTGTACTGTTGTTGCATTCGATGCACCTCGGCAAGACCCCATAGGGTGGTGGCTTTCTCGTTGTGATCACCGACGTCTGTATAAATCTGCAACGCCTCCATGAAGAGGTTGATGGCCTCGCTGTAGTTGTGTTGAACTCGATGCATCCTAGCGAGGCTCCCGAGAGTGAGGGCTCTCTCCCTTCGATCACCAATGTCGGTATATATCTGCAGCGCTTCAGAGTAGAGGCCTGTGGCCTCGCTGTACTCCCCTTGATCCCGGTGCACCTCGGCGAGACCCCACAGGGCGGTGGCTCTATCTCGTTTGCTGCCAATGCTGGTAGAAATTGCCAGCGATTCCGAATGGAGTTTGGCGGCTTCTCCGTACTTTCTTTGAAGCCGATGCGCTTCAGCGAGACCCCAGAGGGCGTCGGCTCTATCTTTCTCGTTTCCCATGGTAGTAGAGATCTCTAGGGCTTCCGAGTAGAATCTGACAGCGTCGGCGTGATTGCCCCGGAACCGATGCACATCACCGATATTGTACAAGCTATCTGCTCGTCCCTTGCTATTGCTATGCTTTGTGTAGATGTCGAGGGCCTCGGTGAAGCAGTTCAATGCGCTGACATAATCGGACTGCCGCCTGTACATTTGTCCGAGTTGGTTCAGCAGGCTGGCGTGATGAAGTTGTGAAGCTTCTTCATCTTTGGCTTGGGTCGGTGCTGGAACAATCATCGGCTGGGTCCAGTCCACAGGGTGTCAGTCGCTCTGGGATATAGGAATCTACCACAGACATCACTCACCATCCAGGACATGAATTTTCGACATTCTTCTGCCGTCGGTCGCTTGTCGGGATTGATGCTCCAACACAGCACCATCACGGAACAAAGAGCTCGGATCAACGACATACGGGCATCCTCTGTGACGGACGGTAGATGGCCCTGGATTACGCGGTTGATAATGATGGCATCCGCTTTGATATCATGAAACGGAATTGTGTTCGTCATGACCTGTTTCAGTGCCGATTCTTTAAGTCTGAATGAGAAGCGATTCTCGAGTCTGGGCACACCTCATAAGCAATCCAGCCCAAAGACCAGATGTCACTCCGAAGGCATGGCCCGTCGTCCTGCAGAAGTTCTGGAGCAGCCCAGCGAAGGGTGTAGCTACTACCCGCGAGGGTTAAGGTGCTTGCGGTAGCACTGAATAACGCTTCGAGCGTGATCTGTTGTTCGTCGGCGATGAGATCCGCGGCTGGCTGTGATTTATCCTTCGACCGCGTGCCAACGTGATCCTCTCCTAGGTGGCGAGCGGATCCAAAGTCCGTGATCAATGCACGACACTCTGAGTTAACCAGGATGTTGAGCTTGAAAAATCTTGACTTAGCTCCTGAGCCGTGCTGACCCGAATGTGTCCCGAAATTATGACATACCGATTTGAGATCACCATGATAAACCGGTGGCTCCTGGCTATGAAGGTACTCCAAGCCCACAGTCACATCATTAATCTGAAACGGTAATCTTTAGAATGGCTCAAAAGATAGGAGTTTGCCCTTACCAGTGAGATTCGTTCTGGAATCTCCAACTCTTCTGCCGCCAGGAACTGCCTCAAATTTCCGTATTCCTCCCATGGAAAAATCAACCACACTTTTTGAGCGGAGAGATCTTCAACAAATCCTTCGAGTCTAATGATGTTCGAATGGGAGAGTTCAATCAAAAACTCAGACTCCCTGAGCGCCGACTACAGGAAGTCAGTATTTCGATCAAACTCCCTGCTCTACATGAACAGATCTTACCCCGAGTACGCGCTCTACATCCGCATCCGTCTCTATCTTGAATTTTTTCACTGCAACAATCTGGTGCGGCGAACAAACCGATTAGCCATTCCGGTTGCGGGGCCAGAAGCTGACTCATCGCCGACCTTCGGTTGGGAGGTTTGATGACTAGAATACTGTTCCTCGTTGGAGTTGTCGGAGTCGTTTCTCGTTTTTTCTTTAGTTTGGCCGTTGCCGTCATCCGCTATCTGACTGTTCGTTCCTCCATCCTTGCCTTTCTGGTCGTCATCAGGCTCTTGGGTATCGCGTTGGGGTTGAAGATTATGATCGTCCAAGTCCGGGTCCTCGTCCACAATGCTCTCGGAAGGACCTGGCGCATCCTTCGTCTTTAACATTGAAATTTTATCGCGGGACTTCCGCTCGTCACCGTTGTCATTCGTTCGTTCACCATTATTGTGGTCGTTGTCGCCATCCGCCGTCTGACCATCCGCCCCTTCGTCCTTGGCCCGGTGGTTGTCTCCAGGCTCTTGGGAATCCTTTTCGGGCTGGATATTGCCAGCCTCCGAGCTGAGGTGTTCGCCCGTGATATGTTCAGACTTGTTCGTGCCCCCTTTGGCCTGAGACGGGGAAGCCAACACGCCCCGTGAAACCTTAGCAAATCCCCCAGAAAACTCGCGAACATCTGGAGGGAATTCGATCAATGAAGGATCGATTCGCCACTGCGCAAGCTTTTCGAGCTTATTCCGCTGGGAAAACCGTGTGCTCCGGTGAGTCAATAAAGTCACTACTGCAGATAGGGGCGGAACGAACTAATTTGGAACTGTGCAGGAATACACTTGGGGAGTCCCCTTGGCCTGAAACAGAGACTTGAGAAGGATCGGCGAAATGGTCTTTATTTTCTTGCATGAGGTGTAGTGGGATGCCGCTGCGGTGGGAGAGCGGTCAGATAGGAGCTTCGCGTAGTGGAGATAATTATGAAATAGCGCTTGACGGAAATCTACTAACAGGTGAGTATAAGGAGACTTTGGAGACCCTTGCTATCTTTCCTTTGGGGGTGGAGGGTTAGGTGGTGTGTGTAATTCCAACGGCGCGAGTGCACGTGACGAAGTTGCGTTAAATGTCCCCGAGCTTCTTGGTCGGGCGCTTCAGAGTCAATATCCTGGATCATACGAAAGAGTGGATTACAGAAGCTGATAGGTACGTGTGGCTCACAACGCGATGTATACACGCTAATCCTAAATAGAATTGATGATATAAGCGTACTAGAGCATATAGAGCATAGGGCCCTTCTCTGTTCTGGATTCCTGACGACGGGGGACTCTAGCTTCCGGTCCCTGACGTCGTACTGCAAGTCACCAGACTTCGAGTTTCTCCAGAAGGAGGTGGTGTGTAAGTTATTGTCACAAACTCTTCTGAATCTGAAGGAGCGTTGAAGATCGTCCGTATTCTGTGTGTTCTCGGGCTTCGATAGCGGAGCTGTCGGGGATGCTTGATTGGGATAGGAAAAGAGGAAGCTGGAGAGTAGAGCTTGCGATCCTCAGGCTAATGAACAGCTGCCAAAGGATGGACAGACGGTCGTGGGGTGTCTCATGGGACGTCACCATTCACCCAATCGGTTTTATTCTGTCTTTGGTCGCTCGTGTCGTGGATGCATTAGGTTGGTCCTTCCTCTGAGGCGAGCGTGTACGAGGTGGGTGGTCTGGAGCGGCGCGGTGCAGCTTTCTTCTCGGTAGCCAAGGCAGCCTCCTTTGCGCTTCTGAGGATGCGCGCTGTATCCGCCACAATTCCGACAGAGCCGTAGTCGTTTGAAGGAAAAACTTCTTCCTGGATGTATCTGCAATCCGACCAGATGGTTGTGGCCGATGTATAGTGTCATGGGGGTCCTCGGCGATCTTGGTGAAGGCGAATTGGGGTCCCAAACGCGTCACGAATCAAAAAGACAGTGGTCTTTCGAGTGGGCATCTGATCGGCATATTGAGTATTCGAAGCGGTTTGCGGTCGGTTGAAAGATTGGTAGCAGAGTCGGGTCCTTTGGCCTCACGGGCGGGAGCGGCCAAACGCCGGGATCGGACGCGTTAGACCCGATGGTGCATATGCTACGACACCATTGGGTAGCGTGCTGAGGCGTTCTCAAACGACTAGGGTTGGAAGGCTCTTGGCCAGATGATGGTGTTAAGAGAACAGCGAGCGGAGCTGTCAGGGTGCAACGCCGGATATAGTTCCATATGCACGATGGATGTCCAGTGGGGGTTTTGGGCTAGTCGATTGGACGGAATGAAGACAGCCCGCACTGAAATGAGTATTCTCGAGCGCAAGCAAAGGAAAGGGAAGAAGCAGGAGAAGCAACCTTTTAGGGCAGTGGACTCGGGAGAGAAGTCGCTAGACCAAAGGGACTTGCGTGTTGACATCTGGTGTTGTTGCTCGATATGACGGTGGAAGGGTGGGTCGCTGAAGAGCAATGCGTGCCTGTCCCGTCATATGTGAATCCACGAGATGAGGTGAGGTAGCGGTTGAATTGACGCTGAGTAGGAGCCGGTATGCAGTGATGCCTGTTTCGTGCTAAACCATTATTGGTAGAGACTAAGTAGCCCTTTGACGAGGTTGGTCAAGAACAGAACGGAGGGAAAGCTTGACCGAACTTCGACTTGTTCCCGCGCCTTACTTACGGTCCCTGATTGGCCACAAATCTCGTCATGTGACGTCGCCCAAAGATGCTTTTGGTTCTTGGAACGAAAGTCCTAGCACTTTACCTTTACTGAGCATCAGCTAATTCGGCTTCCAATCTTTGCTTGAAATTGAGCAGCATGTCCCGAGCAGCTGTACCCGCCGATGTCCAGCAGAACATCTTGCCGTCCCCAACCACCATTCCTGGCTGACTACCCTCTTCCTCGATCACTTAGTCTCAAACGTTCGCTCATCACTCAGTTTATGAAGTCGAGTAGCGTGGTTGGGTGAAAAAAAGCTACTAGACCGCCGTTTTCTACGATCTCGTCCCGACGATTCGCTTACGAACAAAACCTAGGATGCGAGCGTTCGCCAACTATTGGTCATGCCAGTCTCACACTATTTGGACGGTCCCCCGGAAAGGGGGTAATCCCGCACCGTTCGACTCGAAAAGGTTCCCGCCGATAATACAAAATATTTTTTTAAAGTCTGTCCGGCAATCTCAGTCGATTGGCTCTCAGTTGCTTACCCCGTTCGCAGTGCATGCTCTGCTCGAGAATGCAGCTAATCATAAAATGAAGGGCGCGGGAGAGAGGTGACCTGAAGACAGGCCTTGGGTCTGATTCAGTGTCGCCGATCGGTTGATGCTCTGAGTTGCTGAAACCCGATCGCGTGTCTAGGGGTGCTATGAAGATCTAGGAGCATTAAGTGTGGCAGAATTGTACCACCCTCTCAGCTCATAACTAGGTTTTTCACTAGTGCGGTTCTTTAGGGGCATTCGGGGCATGACCTAAAAGGTCATTATGCACACCTTCGCAGTCAACAGTACTGCTCATGGGTCGATTGTGTGAGGCTCGAGTCCGTCATGGAAGGAGCATCAACACACGACCAACGGATATCTTTGAGGATTAATCGTAGAGCATCATCCACACAGTATGAAATCAAGTCAACAAGGTTCCTCTCCGACTTTGACCGTCCCGGTAGAGTCTGCGTTGGCTCCTTCGAGCGTCTTGCGAATATCGGAAGCCCGCTCCAACGCATCGGATGCGCGACTAGAATCTCCGATTTCCTCCAGAACTTCGGAGGCTTCCGTATAGAGTGACTCGGCTTCGCTGAGGTGACCCTGCAGCTTACTGGTTTCCGCATAGCTCATAAGAACATCAGCTCTCCAGTGTTTATCGCCAATGTCGGTGAAAATCCGCAGTGCCTCTGAATAGAGCTGGGTAGCCTCATCGTACTCTTGTACAGCGCGACGCACTTGAGCGAGACCCCAGAGGGCGGATCCTCTGCCTTGTTTGTCTCCTATGTCGGTAGAGATGTGCAAGGATTCCGAATAGAGCTGGCTGGCCTCGCTGTACCGGGATTGATGCCAATAAAGCACGGCGAGATTGAAAAGGGTGGTGACTCTTTCCGTGTGATCACCGACGTCGGTATAAGTCTGCAGAGCTTCCGAATAGAGATTGATGGCCTCATTGTACTCTTCCGGGCGCCGAAGTAGCGCGGCGAGACCGCACAGGGTAAGGGCCCTCTCTCTCAGATCACCGACCTCGGTATAGATCTGCAGAGCTTCCGAGTAAAGGTCCATGGCTTCGCCGTCCTCCGCCTGATGCCTTCGGACTTCCGCGAGGCCCCATAAGGCGCTGGCTCTTTGTCGTTTAGTACCGGTGTTGGTATAAATCTGCAGGCATTCCGAATAGAGCTTCCCGGCCTCAGCGTACTCGCCGCGAAGGAGATGAGTTCCAGCGAGACCAAATAAGGCACTGCTTCTCTCGTTCTCATCGCCCACCTCACTAAGGATCTGCTGCGCTTCCGAGTACAACCTAACAGCCTCGTTGTGCTCATCCCGGAACCGATGAACATCAGCGAGAAAGCGCAACGTCCGACCCCGGCCCCTGTGATCGTTGCGGTTTGTATAGATATCCAATGCGGCGGTGAAGCTTCTGAGTGCGTTGGGATAGTCTGCTTGCTCTCTGTACATGTTTCCGAGTTTGTTCAATAGCCTTGCATGACGGAGTTGTGCGGCCTCCTCGGGCACGGCTTGAGTCGATGCCGGCACAATCATCGGCTACAGCAAGTGCCAAGAAGATTAATAACGCTGAACGTAAAAGATTCTAGATAGAAATCGCTCACCATCCAAGATATCAGCTTCCGACATTCCTCTGCCGTCGGTCGTTTGTCGGGATTAATGCTCCAACACCGTACCATCAGCGAACAAAGCGCCCGAATCAACGACATCCGAGCATGCTCTGTGATAGACGGCAGTTTCCCTTGAACGACATGATTGATAACAATGGCATCCTTTTTGATATCGTGGAACGGAATGGTGTTCGTCATAACCTGTTCCGGCGTGAGCTTTAAAGTCCCAATAATGAACAAGACTTGTATCCGGGCTTACCTCGTATGCTATCCAGCCCAACGACCAGATGTCGCTTCGAAGACATGGCTTATCGTCCTGCAGAAGCTCTGGAGCGGCCCAACGGAGGGTATAGCTACTGC
>WSTX01000342.1:0-11125 GCA_019633405.1 Tulasnella sp. 408 | reverse complement strand
AAGGGCTCAGCCCTTGCCGCTGCACAGGACTTCTTCGACGCCGAAGTACCAGCACCAGCACCTCCACGCGCAAAGGCCAAACCGGGCTCGAAAAAGGACGTCCTATCTCAGGGCACAACTCTGGCGGCCGGAAGAGACCACGAGCATGAACGAGATGACGTCCCACTCGGAACCGAATCGCCGGTGGCCCCCACTAAGACTAGTTCGAAGCGCAAAAAGCTCGACGACGAAGGGGATATTGGTGCCCCAGAACAACCACCAGCCGCCTCAAGATCAACTGCCAACCAACCGTCGGCAAAGGCTTTGGGCAAGCGCAAAGCGGAGGAAGCAATCTCACCCGACGACGAGAACGACGTCGAAGCACCCAAACCCAAGGGCAAGAAAGCCGTACCCAAGCAACCAAAACGGCCCAAGAACCCAGCGCCAGCCACCAAACGTAAGCCCAAAGTTCAGAAGGCGCCGGGTCGCAAGAAGCGGAAGATTGAACCCGAAACGGACGAAGAGGATGAAAGGGACTTTGTGGACGTTGTGGTCAAAACCAAAACGGGCGATGACGAGAGCTCTGGAGACGAAGGGAAAGGAAAGAAGCGCAAGAAGACTGCTGGTTCAAAATCCAAGGGAAAGGGCAAGAGCGCTTCAGCCAAGAGGAAACCTCCAGCCCCGAGACCGTCTATGTTTGTCAAAGCGGAAGCTGCGTATTTGGACTCCGAAGCGGATCCTATGGATCTTTTGGGATGATAGTTGGTGCCCACTCTGGTGCGCTTGCCTATCGGGGACCACGCAAGATTTTTATTTGTACAATACTGTATTCTCGATTTCGACGATCTCTGTGCAATACACTCCTTGAAGTACACAGAACAAAGTAGCTACATTACTTCATCGCTCCACCTTCTCATCGAATTCGAAATAATCTCGTCCAATAATATCTTTTACTCGACCAAGGATGTCCTCATCGGCTTCTCCAGGTGGTGACTGATTTTTATCCGTTTCAGTCGAGGCGGGAGCTGGACTCTATTATAGGAAATATCGCCTTCCTCGTCTATTCCGTACCGCGTCTCAACCATGCGTAACAGATGCGACGGGTTATAGTCGCAATCGTAGATTGTAATTCCTTCCAACCTAGGAAACCCCCAGTCGTCATACCCCGCTGATCCGGACATATATATGAGAAGTGGATCGAGGTCGCAGTTACTGGCCGTGATGTTTTTAACGCCGTTCATATCCTCGAAGAACCGCAGGACCGTCGAAAGATCCAAATCGAGGGGGCGATCAAAGTAAATTTCGATAAACCGCGGCGTGAACCGCCACAAGACGGTGTCGAATAAGCCTTGCAGAGTTGCCATTGCTTCTTGGCCCCCTACGGTGATTTTGAATTCCCTCCCAGCACAAGGATTTCCAAAGAACTTGCAGGTAAAACTCAGCCCGTTAGCGCCGAAGAAATTGATGAACAATGTACATATAATCTGCAGTTCAGAAGACCTTGGAAAATTGGGTTTGCACGTGTTCCATTAGGCTGGGGAAGTGATAATCGTCCGAGTTGGACTGGAGATTGAGGTTGACGGATCGTATTGACGGCAAGTGGATGGGCTTCAGTAGCTTGAGGGTGGAACGAGTGCTGAGGGAGAGTGAAAGGGATTGGAGTTGTGGCAACCTGAAAGCGGTTCCTTGTTTGCGACCCCCGGCCGGCTCGCGGGATAAATCCAATTCCACCGAACCAGGGCACGCCCTAAGGATCCCTAGTATCTCCGTGCGTGACGGAGAGAGTTCTTCCATGTTTGATATAGAAAGATATTGCAAGTCGCGGAGGAGATACGAGTCCCATGGGATCGCCACACCGTGCAGGCCAAGGCAGCGAAGTTGAGGACCAGTCCCTTGGAACAAAATGGCTCCTTCTTCGAATTGAAGCCGACACTTGGTCATGGATTTCAATTCTATGCTTTGCAGTAGAGGTGCGGGGGTGTTCATAATTGCCAGCGCTTGTTCCAAAGATGGGACTACGATTTTAATTGAGCGCCATCTCGTAGAGAGCGCCATCGCCGTATTGGTAAACTTTTCCAATCCATTTGGAGCGCGGGACGTAACACTGACCGGGCCAGGCGGTGCAGCGATAATATTAAGAGGGTACCCTGCCGCACGGGAAATCGCAGCCGAGGTGATGGTTGTCGGGTCCAGGATGTCGATGGAAGCCCAGAGTGAAGCCGTACCGTTGATCACGTCCCTCCACTGCTTGGAGACCTGGCAAAGGGTGACAAGTCGTCCTAAGTATGTTGGGCGGGACAGGCGGAGGCTCTGAAGAGGTTTCGTTGCCTCGGCGATTATCCGAGCGAAAAGCTCGATAGGAAGCCGGTGGACAGGTATCATTTTATTGTGTTCTGTTTGGAGGGCCGACATCTTGGCGAAGAGGTGGCTTTGAACTTTTTCAAGTGTCGATTTGATGGCACGTGCGTATTTATCCACATGCTCAAGCAAGCCAGTCTGGGTTTCGTTGTGTGGGCGACGGCTTGGCAACTTTCTTGAGCTGGACCATAGGCGGCAATCGCGTTAGCATCTAGCCATCGTGCAGTTCCCGAGAACGAACCTGTTAGCCTCCAGCACATTCCGGTTTTCGTCAGATATGGATTGTAACAGGATATTGACAGCGGATTCGACGGCGGCGGGAGTGGCGGGATTCATGGTTGTAGGGAAGAACAGCACAAGCATGTCGACCCTCTCACGGTTGAGTAACCCCAATGCGTGTCGTTCCGGAGAACTAATGTCCAGCCTCGGTAAAAGCTGCGTGGGCCTCTGTCCTTTGGTAAATGGTGCTCCATAAATGCGATTCGCGGACGTTTATCCCCCATCTGAGAGCATAACGTGATTGATAGAGTGCATAGAATACACAAGATCCACCTAGGTATGGGATAAGATGATACTCATCCGCCGCTGGCGGGATTGTAGGAGATGTTAGCGGAGTTTACAGGACCTCGATGGCATTACGTCATTGACTGTCACGTGCTTACTTCAGATTCGTTTATCTCCTTCCTGACGTTGGTGCCCAGTGAACCCTCATCCGAAAGATGGCGTTGCAACTTATGAAGTACGCAGTCTATGGCCGAGTGCAAGGTGTCTATTTCCGGGACAATGCTGTCAAGCAGGCCAGGGCCGTTGGCGTGGCTGGTTGGGTCCAGAACAACCTTGACGGGAGCGTGGGTGGTGAGGCGATTGGCAAGCCAGAAAACCTGGCAAAGTTGTGAGTAAAGATTCCCAAGCTTCTGAATCTGTTGACAAGGCCTCCTTGCATCCTAGTCAAGAGTGGTTGAATCAAGGCCCTCCCTCGGCCCGAGTGGAGGACCTTAAGACGGAGCACCATGATATAGAGGAAGATCATTTTTATGGCCACTTCGAGCGAAGAAAAGGGAGGGGAGTCGGTCCCCCTGCATTCACGAAGGCATGAAGGTCATACATACTAGTCGATTGCGCTTGCGGTACGTAGATGGCTTTCATCGAAGAGTCGATCTCGACGGAATTGATTGACGCCCCATTTCAGCTGCTCTAGTTCAATTTCGATGTTATTTCTACGATCAATATACTGTTTGTCCATTTAATCAATCTTCACTCTCTCGCGGATGTCAAGGTCCCCTAGCCCGAGTCATCCAATGTTTAGAAACTGGAAGCACCATCGACAGTAACCAGGCTCAAACTATCAGCGATCGCATAATAAGCTGGGACGGGGAGGTAGCTCGGCCCAAAGAGAGTCTCTGTCCAGGGTAGAGTCCCCCAAATACCATCTCCTTCAACGGTAGTTGCGTCCGTAATGCCCGAGGTAATAATACCTTCACACTGCGTGCTACTCTGAAAATGAAAGCTATCAGCTTAACAGGCTCGATGGATAGGAACTCTGGGCTACTTACCAAGCAGATTGAGACCATCGCAAGATAATCATCCGTTTGGCGACTCGTTGTGACAGCGTTGTGGACGATGCGAGCCCCGAGCTCTGACGGATGCAGTTCCCACCTCGTTAAAATCCTCTACAACAAGGGCCCACTGTTATGGTAAAAGAAAGTAAGCACTCACGTGTGTAGGCCCATGTCAAACCTAAGGCCTCAAACCTGGCCACGTTCAACCTGATACTCCCAAGGTCAGGGAGCTTACCCGCGACTACGTGTCCTTCAAACCCGATTCCGTCTAGCGGAGCACCACCAGTCTTCAAGTCCCGTGCTAAATTGTAGAGGGAGTTGCTTTTCGCACTAAGCGGCTCGGCGTTGTGTTCTTCAATGTATAGCTTGGATCGTGGTTCCGCATAGCGAGCGGCGGTAAGAGCAACCTTGACGTAGTCGGGTCCCAAGTACTGAACGAAAATGTTGGGCTTCCACGATCCTGCAATGAGGCAAACTTAGATAGGGATGTATATATTTCTAGCGCGGAGAATATTTACCATCGTCGTTGAAAATCTCGCTTACTACGGTCCAAGCGTAGAACCTGGCTCTGTACCGTGTAGCCACGTTGACGACGTGGTTCTGAATTATTGTAGTGAGCATTCCTGGGGACCACGATCCTGTAATTACCCATGACGGGACTGGATGGTGTTCAAGCCAAGATAAGACCAAAAGGGGATGAACCGAGACTCACAATCATTAATAGGAAATAATGTGCATGCCCATAATCGGCATCGAATATTAGTAACCCAGTAGTTAACAAGGTTGTCGTTGGATGTGAAGGTGAAGGTGTTAAAAAGCGGTTCGAGGGTTTTCTGTAAGGATCGCATCCTTGAGATTGATTCAAAGGAGCGCAATAGAACGAAGAGAGCGCTCACAAACCAGATGCATTAATTGGTGTAACAATTCCGAACTCGTCAGGGCTATCCAGCAAACTAGTGGTAAATTTGCGCGCCACATTCGACGGAAAACGTCAAACTTACTCCCAAGCTAAAGCATTGTATTGGGTGTTTGATGGGTCTCCTAATTTCTCACAGGTGCCCCAAAATCGCTTGTGCTTGGACTCGTGCAAACAGCGAGGGACCCAGCTGATAAGACGATTGTGGTTGCGAACGATAGCCATAAAGTGGATAACCGAGAGGGAAGCATGATCTGGGACCTTGAGATGGCTCTAGATATGCCCTCCCCAAGACCAAACACATTGCACTTTATAGTTTAACAAGCTTTATCGCCATCGGTAGATGGTTAGATGGGGTATAACGCGTAACGAGCCCGCGTAAAAACGGATCGCTTCCCGAGGGTTCAAGGCACGCATGAGAAGGCTTATTAACTGAGAGAACAAGGTACCAAGAAGACCTAAGTTCGAAGCACCACATGGTAGCATCTCTTCAAAATTTTACAAGTTTAGCTTCGATTGCGTACCGATGTTGATACGGGGGCAAATGCCAAGACAAACCGCGCGGACCAAGCCGCTGGCTTGCGGAATGAACGTGCGACTCCGTTTCCGCCTCCAATTAACCGGCGGAGATCATCCAGTTCGACTAATACCTAAGTTGACCAGCGAAGAAAGACAAGGTGCAATGAACCTCCAGAATCCCATTATAAATCCTATGACCGTTTCCTTCACTAGAAATGGTTTCTTGGTCCTAGTGCAATAGGTCGAAAGCTTGCGCGTTAAAAACCTTATGCGCACTCCCTGATCTTACCTCCCTGTGTGATCTCAGCAAGAATTACCCAACTAAAAGTCTCAAACCACCTCGGGAAGTGCTAAAGAGTTCAGGGAAGATGCAACTAGCAACAGGCTCTGACTACAAGGGGAGTAGCTGAGGCGCGCTGGACACCCCTAAGGCCTCCACGGGTTCCCCCTCCTCCCGCCTATCTCCATTTCACACGGTCTTCGACACATTATAGGCCATCTCTTTGTTTGATTATCTGATATGTTACAGTACAACAGTGAGGTCATAATACTTACATGTGCTCTCGGGAGAAATGGGACTCCCCTAAGGGACTCCCTCTAGATCTCTTAATCTGCCTGTAAATTAGACAGATTAACATCATTTCGTATGAGAAAATTGGGGGCCAATCTTCTTCAAGCTGATTATGGAAATTTGACACACGGAGCGAGGGTGGGCTTGGGCCCTGAGCTGTAGGACTAAGGAGTGCGCGTGATGCTTTTCACGCGTAAGCCTTCGGCCTAGCGCACTGGAACTAAGAAACCATTTCTAGTGAAGGAAACGGTCATAAAATCCAGCTAAGTTTCTATCAATCATGCACATGTTCGCCTTTTATACATAGTTGCCATTAACTGTAACAGATGAAAGGTCATTGGAGATAACCGCGTACGCCATACTGGGAACATAATTGGCATCAAACAAAGTCTCAGTCCACTGAGGACCACCCCAAATCCCCATTCCTTCGATAGTTGTAGCGTCCGTGATACCCGAGGTCAGCACGCCGACACAACGAGGACCGAGCTATAATTCAACATAAGGGAGTCAGCAAAACAGTGCTTCGATCGCGGTCTTAGCTCATTTATTTACCGTGCAAGCTAGCAATACGGCGTGGTAGTCTTCGGCTTGGCGACCGGGAGTAGCAGCCCCGTTAACAATTCGGACGCCGAGTTCTGGTGAACGATTCCCAAGAAGTATGAATTCGTCGGTCATTGCCTCCAAAAGGTCAAATTCATGGTAGACTTACGCGTGAACGCCCAGTCTAGGTCAAGGTTCTCAAATCTCTGGGTGTTTGTCACGATGCTATTCGGCAATGGAATGTTCGGCGTGCTTAGATGCCCCTCAAAACCAATGCCATCAAGTGGTACACCCCTGTTCTTTAAATCTTGAGCGAGGTAATATAGAGAGTCGCTTTTGATATTCACGTCTTCCACGCCGTATTCCTCGATATAAAGCTTAGCGTTAGGATCCGCCCCTCGCGCGGCGACAAGCGCAATTTCGACGTAGTCAGGGCCAAGGTAGTTGTAAAATATGTTGTCGCGCCACGTTCCTAGTCAACAGATCAATTATTGACATGATCATATGGGAGTATGGAGGAGATATAAGCACCGTTGTCATTGAAGATCTCGCTCACGACGTCCCATGCGTAGATCCTGCCTTGGTAGTGCGCAGCTACGGTGGAGACATACTCTTGGATAATGAGGATCACCTGTGCGCTAGACCAGACTGGACTTGTCAACCAGGTTGGAACTGAAATTGAGAGTCAGATACAGGACAGTGTGTGGGGGCGCTTGAAGTCGAGACGCACGTCCAGTTGTTGGCAAGAGGGTGTGTATCCACAACCGAGCCCTGGCCTTACTTTGCCAGTAGAGAACAAAGCTGTCTGGGTAGCTAAAGTCGAATTTTCCCTGAGCCGGCTCTATGGTGGACTGTTTTGTTATGACAAGAGGCAGAGGTGATTGTCAAAGTGGTAAGCTAAGCCCCATGTAAACAAACGTGAACTTCAGATACCATTTCAAACCCTTTAGTCGGTGTAACCATTCCAAACTCATTGAAGCTGAGTGAATCAAATTCAGCAGTATACAGCAACTGGTCAACGAGGCCAAGCGTACTTCAGAGCGAGGGTGTTGTACATATTGGTCTGACCATTTGCCACAGAATTCTGAATGCACGTGCCCCAGAATCTCTGATGGGATCCTGATAGGGTGTTGAGATTGCACAGAGAACCGCTACCACAACCGGCATTGGTGGTGGCAGGGAAGGCGGCGAGGCCCAAGACGAGCCAGATGCTAGGGAGACGGTGTACCATCTTGCGACCCGGTTGAGCCCCGATGGGTTGTCTTCATGTATTCGCGTTTTATATTAGCGAGAAGCTTCTAACGGCATGACTACTCCGTACGAAATCCAGATAATTAGGGTTAAAAGCTGATCATGAGACTCGAGAAGAGCACTGCGGAACGCTTGGCTTTCGATCTTTGAGGTACCAGCATCCAGAATATATAAAGCAACCAATCGTAAAGAAGAAAACGTATACTCGCAGGCCAAGCTCGTCGACAATAAACCGAAGATGTCGCGAACGCCATCTTCTAATCATGGGATCGCGAAGTCTGAACATCTTTCTATGGGATTTCGTGTCCCTAAGGCACGGGCTGTGCACACCCCCGGCAATGGATCCGACGGCTGGGATTTTACTTTCCAATATTAGCTAGGAATAATCCCAAAGCTGTTTACGGCCAAAAACTTTCACAGGGATGCACTCCGCAGAATACAGCCCACCAGGAGATTTCCCAGTCGAAGTGATCGAACGTATAATACCATCTGCCACGAAGATTGCACGGGATCAAGCGTAGACTCTACTCATGCCGAGGGCGAGTGGCAGCTACCATCTAATGTCTGAAATCTTCAGCTACGAAATGTCCAACGACCCCGGGGGGACTAAAGTTTATATAGATGGTTAAGTCGAAATCAACTATGTGTCATGTACACCGCTAGATATAATTGCCGTTAACTGTAACGGGCGAAAGAGAATTAGCGACGACATTGTACGCGATACTGGGGACGTAGTTGGCGTCAAAAAAAGGTCTCGGTCCACTGCGGACCACCCCAAATGCCGGTTCTTTCAATAGTTGTATCGTCCGTCATACCAGAGGTCAGTACGCCGACACAGCGAGTGCTTTGCTACAATTCAACGGAGTGGTGTCAGTAAAGAGGTGGTCCGAATGCAATCTTAGCTCATTGTATTTACCATGCAATTAATCAATACGGCGTAGTATTCTTCAGCTTGTAGACCGGAGTAGAAGAACCGTTAACAATGCGGACGCCGAGTTCTAGTGGGTGGTTTTCGACGAACGCTCAGTTCCTCCATGATTTATTCCAAAATGTCACCGTCATAGTAGACCTACGCGTAAAGGCCCAATCTAGATACAAATCCTCGAACCTTTGAGTGTTTGGATGGACGGAGGTATAGGGTGGGATTTGAGTTGAGATTATATGACCCTCGAAACCAATCCCATCAAGCGGTACACCATTGGTCTTCAAATCTTTGGCGAGGGAGTATAAAGTATCGCTTTTGACATTAAGTTCTTCCACACCATATTCTTCAATGTAAAGCTTGGCATTGGGATCTGCTGCTCGCGCTGCATAGAGTGCTATTTCGACGAACTCGGCGCCAAGGTAGTTGTAGAAGACATTGTCGCGCCACGTGCCTACTCAATTAATGGGTAAATGATATGATGAGATGGGGAATAGGGGTTTCAAGCACCGTTGTCGTTGAAGATCTCGCTCACGATGTCCCAAGCGTAGACCCTACCCTGGTAGTTCGAGGCTACGGTAGGGACGTAGTCTTGGATAATGGAGATCAACTGTGCCTGAGACCAGCTTTGGTTTGCCAACCAGGCTGGAGCTGAAGTGAGATTTAGATACAGGGCCATCCGTAAGCTTGAAGTCGAGACGCACCTCCGGATGTATCTTAGAGGGTGTGTATCCACAACCGAGCCTTCCCCTTACTTTGCCAGTAGAGAATAAAAAAGTGTGGGGTACTAAAGTCGAACTTTCCCTGAACGGGCTGTATAGCGGACTGTTTTGTTGTGGTAGGAGGTAGAGGGTGTCATCGAAGTGGAAAGCTAGGCCCGGGGTAAATGAATGTGGACTTCAGATACCATTTCAAACCCTTCCGCTTGTGTGACCATTCCAAACTCTCCAAAGCTAAACGCATCATGTCAGTATTTCCATGTGGACGACTGGGAAAGGTACCAACGTACTCTGGAGCGAGTGCGACGTATTGATTGCTCTGACCCCCTGTCGCAATATTATTTTGAATGCGTGTGCCCCAAAACCTCTTGTGGGATACTGCGAGAGTGTGGAGATCGTATAGGACTCCACTCCCACAGAGGGCATTACTGCTAGCAGGGATGATGGTGAGGCCCAAAATGGCCCAGGCGCCAGAGAGACGGTGTAACATTAAGAAATTCAGTTGAGCTCCGGTTAGTTGTCTTGGGATACATTCGCACTTTATACCGAGCGAGGAGCACGCAACGGCATGATTATCCCGCCCGCAATTAGGATGATTAGAGCCAAAAACTGAACATGAGACTTTAGAAGAGGACTTGCGGAACGCATCACTTTCGATAGATCTTTGAGGCACCGGAATCCTTAACTCAAGGAACTAGAAGCGCTTTCAGCTAAGGTGGGAAGTTTCTTTATATAAAAGAACCAATAATAAATTAGGGGTCCTCTATTCACAGACCAAGCTCGTCGACAATAAACCGACGATGTCGCGGCTACCATCTTCTAAGCGTGAGATCTCGAAGTTCAAACATTGTTCTACGAATTTCGTGTTCCAACGGCACGAGTAGCGCACAGCCCTCGAGAATGCATAACGGCGGACCGGGTGTGGAGCGGCGGACACCATCTGACAGGGCTAATATATCGGTTTCCTCAGGAAAAAAAAGAAAAGAAAAAAAGAAAAATAAAAAGGTTCGATGAAACCCCACGTAATACCCAAGATAAGTACTCTTGTCAATCCTTCCGGTCGTCCTTCCCCCTGCGGAAGATCGACTTATATGTGTAAGCAAATTTAATCCGCGCGTGCCAAAGATTTCTCAACAACGCATAACGAATATCGAGCTTCACCCCTTGAGCTATCGTTCGGGTGTCTTGGAACAGTTCGGGATCTATGAGGATTGCTACAAGGATCACTACAGCTCCGCCCAAACAGAAGTCAAACGGTGATGGCATTAAATTACATGAGTTTTTGATAGAGTAGCTTTCTGGTGTTTCTATATCGAAGGATGCGTAGCAAGTAGCATATTGCCCATGGCGGTCTTCATCAGAGACCCAGGAGGGCATGGAGAAGCCGCCCATCGGATTGGGAAACATAAAGCCAGTGAAAGAGGAGTGTAAAGATTGAGCCGAGGTGACGGGCCCTTGGCTTCGAGTCCTGGGGAGTCTTGTAACCGGTAAAGCTTATGACACAGCCCACAACAACAGAATCACCTGTCCAGTGCTCAAGATGCACATGACAAGGCTTGTCGACTTAGAGAACAAGCTATCATGCTCGAGCACCGCATGGCATCATCTCACCAATAACAAATCAAGAACTCACGTTTTCATTTCGACTGCGTACCGATGTTGACACGAGGGCAAGCGCAGAGCTAACCTCCACAGACTAAGCTACTGGTTTGTTGAATCTCGTGCGACTCTGGTCCTGCCTCGAATTGAGCGATGGAATTTAGTTTTCTGCACTAATGTCTCAATTTCGTC
>WSTX01000341.1:0-11148 GCA_019633405.1 Tulasnella sp. 408 | reverse complement strand
AGGAGGTAGTCTTTGATCGTCGGAGTCGGAAGTCGGTGCCTGGGGGCTTGCGAGAAACTTTTGAGTTGAGGGATTTTCGAAAAACGTCCATTTCTATTTTGGGGGTGCTATTGAACGTGGCCACGAGGTTTTGGAGTGCTGCAAGCTGTCAATTGCTGAGCTAAGACGCCGGACCAGGTGGTGAGTAAGAAGGGGTGGCGGGGTCTTGAACGTGGGAGGCAAAGGCTTGGCGGCGCCACATCCTTACATAATCACCCCTATCTCTTGGCAGGGAGACTTGTAGTGAAAGTCAGCATGATGACGATGAGCAACCTTCGAAAGCGGGGTTTGATGCCCCCGGGCAATTCGGGTAAGGAAGCAACGTTGGCTCCAACCGACGACCGGACGTGTCACAAAACCAAAATGCCCGGATTACCGTACGTACTTGGGTAATAGCTACATAGATGACATCGTGCCAGGAAGTTCATTTCTTTGTATGTATGCAGTTATCCACCTTCGGGCTGGAAGGGTCTTGGGACCTCTCAAATCTCCATAGAGCCTTCACAGCCCAAGGAGACGGTTCCGCGTAAACATGGACACAAGCCGCATTCCTTCGTTCGATCAGTCCCTATTAATCCTCACTGAACTCACCGTGTTTTCTTGAAAAGAAATGACGGAAATCGATTTTGTCCATAATCCCGTGTCCTTTGCGCTTGTCACCTCGTTCAAAGTGGAAGTGCGATTTACGTCAGTAGCTCTCACAACGCTGCGGGACACCCCACCTACCAACGCATGTTCCAGAGAAGAGCGACCACTTTTCCCGTTCAAATCTCCAGGTGTGGGGTTCTAACAGGATCGGGCACCCGATGCAACGGTAACTACCGGACGTGACAAAGGGAGGAGCGGGCATCTTGAAAGTTGTTGGGACGTTTTGAGTATGCGAAGTTGACCCTGAATTGAAAGGAAGAGTCAGTCGCCAAAAGAATAACCATCGCGTTACTTGGCTTTCTGATCGGCTTCGGAAAGCCCGACAACCTGATTGTGTAAGACACCTCGACTTTATCGATGCTCAAGAGAGAGTTAAGTCGGAGGGTGCATTATTAATCTCATCGGCCATAGTCGGTAGCCGACATCACGCTCCTGGAGGTGATGGGTAGAGAACGGTGAAGTTGCTCGGCAACCACTGTGCTCCGTCCTCCACTATACCGAATGTCGAGCCGTTGGAGCTTTGACTGAATACGGAGTACCAACTTTCAACCCAGTCTTCGTGTAGAGTCCCTGCGGTAGAGGGAGCCGTACTTGCAGGTCCAGGAGCAGAGGCGACCGGTTGAGGGGGGCTCCAGGAGCTCACCGACCAGGGGGGAGTGGGTCGCATTTGGGGACTCAGTCGACGAGAACATAAGCCAGAAGCTCTAGAGCTTAACAAAAAAAGGGAAAGGGAGCATTGCATAGACCGCGTAATGGGCATCGGAGAAGATTCTAGGTCTCAATGGGGATCGCACCATCGCGGGCCATCGTCTACGGCTGGCCACAAGCGTTTTCGTCGATCAAAACAAGCTTGGTTCCTCCCTGCACCCACGAGCGAGCTCCATAGCGTAATCCTGGATCAAAACCCCAAGCAGAAAGTCCTGTATTGTCGACGCTTGCCCGAGACTGGTGTTGTCGAGTCCTTGCCACTCATGTCGAGTCGTCAGTCCCCAATTCAATCTCAAGGAGGGTGTTGGAGCTCAGCCCAATATAACGTAAGGTTTAAACAGTGAGAACCAGGAGATCGAAGAAGCCAAGTTGAACCCACGGGCTTCTATCCAAATCCGGCTATGGGAATTGCATCTTAAGGTGATCCCTCTTTCCCCGTGTAACCCTAAATGTGCAACCTAGCTTTCAAGACAGACTGATTCGACTGTAGCTACTGACAATGAACAGGATTCCATTACTGCCGTAATATATCGCGCTCGCGCTAGTCCTCGACCAATCCGCCACCGCCCAACATAGGCTCATTCCTGAGAGACTCAGACCCGGGCCAATCAGAAAACGGCTCTCGGGGATCCAGGAGGTTTCGTGGTACTGTGTTTGATTGGCTGGGAGCCTTGGTCAGCAGGTGGACCCTCAGGCTCCTTGGGACGGGCCGGAGCCGAAAGATTTGGGAACGGGAGTCGATTAAGCCTGGGGATGACGGAAAATAGAAAAATGAAGCTCTTTCCTAGATAAATGGAAGTATATACGAGACGCTACAGGTGGCGAGTGTCAGCGGACCGGAACGGCCAAATGGATGATACAGCCCCAAAGCCGGCACCCGTTACCAGCTTGGACCGACCTGAGAGCAGGCCGCTTTCGTGTAATAATAGAGCGAGAGGTACTGTAAAGCGTGCTATGTCTTTGGTTTGTTGCCGTTTTCATCCTGAAACTGACTCCGCGAGTATGCCGCAAGCCGGTCCGTCCTGCCGTGGTCCGTAAACTGAATAGAGGCAGTTCCCCAAGCAAAAAAGGCTCCCTTTCACATGAACAACCGGCCACGCCCTAATTTGAGGGTTTTATGTGGTAATGTAACTTTAAGGTCATCGTATTCCTCCAGCTACCTGTTTCCATGGCGTCGGGAACTGGTCTCCGCTTTTACTGCGCACCCGGCCAGCCTACATGTATGACGCCAATGCATCATAGCAAAGGTTCTAAAAGCATAATATCTGTGGCATGGAAATGAGACATTAACCTCCGCATCGGGTAAATAACTTCTGACCTGGGTGACATTTAAGCTGACTGACACTGAGAGTCCTATGCTCCTCCTCAAGTTCTCCGCCCCGACGTGAGCTGGCATTTAGCCCCTAGGTTTCTCACCTTTAGTACGCAATAGTTTTGTTCGTACCTTCTGACCGCTGGTCTTCGAGCACGCTGCTGACGAGGCTTTCGCTCTTCTGCAGCCCAGATCGCCGTACTTACAGAGAGACAATGGCCCGCCCCTCTGCACACCCAAGCCCAAATCAAGAAAGAACGAAGTCATCATTCGACCGACGACAGCAGATCCAGAACGAGCGCACCAATGGCATATTCGGGTTTCTTCGCAGCACCCCACCGAATCGCGCGATTTCGCTGCTCAACCACTTCCCAGTTCGTGCCTATAGTCAGCTATGGAACATTTTCCGTAATCTTCTCAAAAATATTTGGTCGGCTCAAGACAAACAATTCGCCTGCGAGGAAGAAGCTTGATCCTCCTTCCCTTTTCTGAATACCCTGTATGGCCGCATCAGTGAGCATATTCCGCTAGCCCCGCGGAGCCAAGATTCTTCGGAAAGGATGTTCCATAGCAGTATGAGCAATTTCATTTTATGGTGCCGAGCGTCATGAGGCAATGGACTCCGCGTAAGTCTACGCCCGCAGAGGTGGTAGGCACACATATTACCCAACAAGCATACCCCAGCTCACGCGGTTCGTACTGCCACTGGTCAGCACCCTCTCTCCTATTGCATCACTCAAACCTCTTGTCCATCTGACAAGACTTGTCTCCAATAAGTCGGCCCTCACTTAGAAGTTGACGAACCTTATGTGCATACGTTGATCGTGCCTCCGCGCTAATCGAAGTTAAATGGCGCATTGTACCGAAAGTGGCATGCCATTCTTGAGAAAGCGCGGTCCAGTGGAAGAGCTGGATACCACGAGGGCATGCAACGACAGCTCGGAAGCGGCCCGGCCATGAAGCGCTTCTCCATTCGCTCTCAATAAGTGAGATCACAGAGAGGAGGCGCCAGGAAGGCGCTCGAGAGCTCAACTCAAAAGCTTTACTTCTAGGTCTGTTGTTAAGGGATAGATCAGGGACATAGCGACCCTCCTCCGCCGGCTACCTACAGCACACCTCTCAGGAATGAAGTCAGCCCACTGACCCCTGGGACTTAGGGTCTCCACATTCAGAGCATTCAAATCGCACGTTGTGATTCGGCTATCGCCTTCAGCCGATTCCGATTGACGCGTCGTCGCCGTTGGGGAGCGAAGCGAGGGGTCAAACTGAACACTCAACTCGCTCACATCACCAACTCAGTAGCCGCAACATGTTTAATTTGTATATGTAGTCCATTAAACTATGTCTATGTAATACAGCGTGATTTATATTGGACAATCCAGCGACTATGAGGGGGCGACAGTGAGTGCTTCTTGCATGATTATGTTCCAAAAGTCAGAGAATGCTTACACGCGTAAAGGCACCAGGAAATGATCTATGCTTACTATCTACGATAATTACCCAAGATGGATGCTCACCCACCATCGTCTACAACGGCGAAGACGCGTCGACCGGGATTGCCATCGTTACTGACGGCGATAGCGGGGTCGCACCCTGACACCCTTGGACTTGCTTGACTACGCTCATTTCCGAGGGGGGTGCTGTAGTTTGGTCGCGGAGGAGGGGTTGCAACATAGAATAGTCCCGGATCACGACTCAGTTCGCTGAATCGGTCAAACCGAGTATTCCCGACTTGAACAACGTTAATGAGCTCAGAAAGCCGCAGGTCAAGTAGACCTACCGTGTCCATTATCTCATCGGTATCACTCTCCATGATACTCCAGCACAATGCTCCCAGGATCGCAAACATCATCGGATTGTGGAAGATGCTACCAAGTGCCGTCAAGTCCGTCCTCGCACGTGCTTTGCATTTTTGACAGTAATAGCTCTAAGCGTCGGACGAAAAAAGAGGCGCAGACATACTCTGACTGTCGAAAAACCTGCCTTCTGCCCGATTTTCTCTGTTCCCTTCAACCACTAAGCTCCGGAGCACTTATGCCAGATAATTAACCCAGGACGGACATGCCAATGCTCTTGACACAGCCACACCTAGATTTTACCAGAAACTATCGAGCGATTTACATGCTTTGCCATACATCACGTAGTGTATATAGAGCTCTGGACGGATGTTCATGAATCATTCGGTGGGGAAGCCCGTTGAGACTTCAGGGAGTGATTCCATTATCTCTAGATACCTCCCGCAACCCTTCTTATAATTTCCGGATGCGTCGCGTTAACTCCGCCTCTAGGTGATGAGGGTTTTGTCGTGGGACAACCCTGGTTTCCTTCGACACGATCCCAAAGTTCTGGCTCAAACTAACTCTTCCAGGGCATTCGACCACACTTGCGTAGCGGTAGATTCAAGGGGACTACGGCTATGCAGTACTACCGTCAGGGTGTACTTCATCACGCAAGTTACCCTCGCTTACTACACACGGAGTACTGAATGGTAATATGGGGATCTCGGCAGCTTCCCATTCGGAGAAAAACCCCCCAGCCTCAAACCATTCCAATCTGAAGGTGTGCCTACCACAATGCAGCTCTCATGACAGGCCAGACAGAGCTCCCCAAGGGCATAAGACTTGTTGGCATCGGCGGGGAACATGTCCACAATGGCGGCGACGACATACAGCCATCCACATGCACACGAGCTCCCCTATACATAAACCCTACATCGTAATGAAAATATCCAATGTAGTATTGGCGTGCGCTCATGATGGAGTCGCCTTTGGTGTTACTGTAGGCGCCATGTACGCCCTTTGGAGGCCGGCGCTCGAACACATACTCTGACGAGTTACTTTTTATATCTTAGAATGCCCACTTCACGTCGTCTTTGCCCTCTTAAGTACAGTCCCCAACGACGAACGAACCGTCAGTGACGGTTCCCGCCTGTGCCACCAGCGGCTCAGTTGTCCTCATCGTATGAGGTGACAGCAAACTCCTTCTGGCGCCTCATGAGAGCTGCCTCGTAGTCGTCGCTGGGGGTTTCCCCGAATGGAGTAGCTCATTACAATAAGCCATCTTGGTATTTTTTAGCATATTTTAAACCCATTGGGACCAAAGGAAGCGTTTGCGAGCAGCATTTCTTTGCAAGGCGGTAATATTCTCCCAAGGAAGCAAGTCTCAAAAGGAGTAGCGATAGGGGGTTTGTGATGTTGGTGGAGCTAAGCTTTCTCCGCTGTGCAGTAGCTACGTCCAGCGCACCATGCAAGGAGAACCAGTTAACTTTACGAGCGCTGGTGTTCGGCCTTGTTTTGAAAGATCTAGGAGAGTAAATACAGTTATGCGAGTCTCGTGTTTGATGGTGTCTCTCATCTTTCCTCCCTGAGCAGTCCGACAGGGCAGGTCCAGTCTTTGATCGTCGACGTCGTAAGTTGGTATCTGGGGGCTTATGAGGAAACTTTTGAGTTGAGTGATTTTGGGAAAACATCCATTTCTATTTTGGGGTACTATTGAACGTGACCACGAGGCTGCGAAACGCTGCAAGCTGTCGATTGTTGAGCTAAGACGCCGGACTCGGACCAGGTGGTAAGCAAGAAGGGGAACGGGGTCTTGAACGTGGGATAAAAAGGCCCAGTAGTGTCACATCCTTACATAATCGCCCCTATCTCTTTGCGCGGAGTGTTCAAGGTCGGGTCGTTTCGATTCGAAACAGCTTTATGCATAGCGAAGGTCAGTATGACGAGGCACAATCTTTGAAAGCGGGGTATGGTCGCCCGGTGGGTAATTCGGTTAAGCAAGCAACATTGGATCCAACCGACGATCGGACGTGTCACAAAGTCGACACTCACCAAAACACCTGGATTACCATACGTACTGGGATTATAGCTACGTAGATGGCGTTGTGTACAGAAACTTTTCCTTCCGAACGAGTGGTGTTATCCGTCTTGGGGCCGGAAGGTTCTCGGAACCTCTCAAACCCCTATAGAGCTTTCACGACCCAAGGATACGGCTCCACGCATCCCGTTTACAAGCGCCGCATTAATTCATGCGGCCATTTCCTACTAAGCCTCACGGTATTTACCATCGTTATTTGGAAAGAAGTGCCGGAAATCGATCCCGTCCACAATCCCGTGTCCTTTGTGCCTTGCCGCCCCTCCAGTTCAAAGTCGAAGTACGATTTACGTCAATAGCTCCCACAGTAATGCTGGAGATTACAGATAGGGACGAAAGTTCTATAGAAAGGGAATCACTTGTCCCATTGCAATTCTCCCGGTGTGGGGCTCTTGAGAGGTACTTCTAGCAGGATCGAAATACACGTTGACGTGCATGAGGCGGTAACTACCGGGTATGGTTAGCGAGAACCGGGAATCTAAGAGTTGTTGGGTGTCTCGTGTATGCGAGGCTGACCCTGAATCGAAAGGAAGAGTCCCACTGCGCAGTACTCTAAACGAATAACCAGCATGCTAATTAGCTTCCTGGTCGGATCGGAAAGTCCGGCAATGATCACATAACTCAGTAGAATACCTCGACTTTTGTCCATGCTCACGTAATAGCTAGGTCGGGGGGAGCACTTGTACACTTATCAGCAGTAGTCGGCAGCCGACATCAGACGTCGGGAGGTAGTGAATAGAGGGCCGTGAAGTTGCTCGGCATCCTCTGTCCTTTGCCGTCCATCGTTACGCCCGGAGAATTTCGAGGGCCGTTGGAAACTTCGATGAATAAGGAGTGGCAGCCCTCAGCTGCGGTCTTGGTGTCAAGGCCCTGCGTTAGAGGGAGTCATACACGCATGTACAGAAGCCGAGCCAGATCGGTTTACCTCGACTCCATTGATGCTTAGAAGATGGCTGGGTCGAAGGTAGCGTTTGTAAACTCATCAGCGGTAGTCTGCAGCCGAAATCACACAATGGGAGATGATGGATGCAGAGCGGTGAAGTTGCTCGGCATCCGCAGCCATCACCGCCCATCGCTGCGCCCTGCGAATGTCGACGCCCGTCGGAGTTTTGACCGAATACGGAGTTCCAGCTCTCAGCTCCAGTCCATCAACTCTCAGCTCCAGTATTAGTTTCTACCCTCTGCGTTGGAGAAAGCCGTACCTGCAGGTCAAGAAGGCGGGCCAAATCGGTTGAGAGCGGCTCATGGAGCTCACGTCCCCTGGGAGATGTATTGCATTTGAGGACCCAGCCGACGAGAGCATACGCCAGAAGCTCTGAATTCCAACGAAAACGGGAACGAACGCATTGCATGGACTCCACGAGAGGCGTCAGAGAAGAGCCCTGGGTCTTGTTGGGCCTCGCATCATCACAGGCAATCGTCTACGGCTGGTTGCGTCGGTCAACACGAGCTCGGGTCTTCCATGAGCCCGCGAGCCAGCTCCATAGCGCGATCTTGAAGAATACCACAAATGTGTGTTACCATCAAGGCCCCAAGCGGACGGTCCTGAATCGCCAACGCTTGCCCAGACTGGTGTTGCCGAGTCCCTTGCCGCTCAAGTCGAGTCGTCAGTCTCCAGTTCAATCTCGAGTAGGGTGCTCGAGCTTACCCCGCCCGATGTAATGTAAGGTTCAAGGGAAGGGGGGGGGTCAGTGGGAAAGAGGAGACCGAACTCAAGTGCGCAACTTGAATTGACACACGGTCGGCTCTCCTAACCCGGCAGCGGAATTGCACATTAGGGCAATCTATCTTCCCCGTATAACCTTAAATATAAGACCGAGATCTCGAGACAGACTGGATCGAATGTGGGTGCTAGCTATGAACACGCTTCCATACTACCGCAAGTACTACATGCATCGCGCTTGGACTACTACCCTACCAATCCGTCGCCGCCCAACATAGACTCATTCCTAACGGGCTTAACATCCGAGCCAATTGGAAAAGCAGCTCTCGAAGGCTCAGGTGCTGTCGGGGTCTTGTGGTTGGTTGGCTGGGAACTGATCGGCAGGTGATGCATCAGGCTCCTTCCGACGGGCCGGAGCCCAGAGATTTGGGTGGGCGAGTCGAATAAAATGGGGAATGATGGAAAACAGAAATATCATCTCCTCTATTAGCAATTGTAAGTGTACACGAGAAACGGCAGATAGCGAGTGTCGCCGGACCTTGACGATCAAATGGATGGCATAGAACCAAAGCCGGCGCCGAATGCGACCTCGGACCTACCTGAGAGCAGGCCACTCTCGGTTAATGACAGAGAGAAAAGGAACTCACAAGCGTGCTATTCTTCTTATTTGTGGCCGTTCCTACAACGAAACTGGCTCTGCAGATTTGCCGCAAGCCGGCACGTCGCGTAGTGACGCGTAAATGAGATACGGCCCGTTCCCCGAGCGAAAAAGGCTCACTTCCAACGTGAAAAGCATACCGCGCCCTAAATTGAGGATTCTAGATGGTAATGGAGTCATAAGGTCATCTTATTACCCCAGCTGCCTGTTTCCATAGCTTCGGGAACGTGTCTCTGTTTCCACCGCGCGGACGGCCATGCGACGCATTTGACGCCGATGCATCATAATGATGGATCAGAAGGATAATTTCTGGAGAATAGAAAATTGGTCATTGAACTCCGCATGGGGTGAAGATCTTCTAACCTGGGGGACATTTAAGCTGGTTGGCTCTTAGAGCCCTGCGCCCCTCCTTGCTTTCCACCTTGAAGTGAGCTGGCACTTAGTCCCTATACCTCTCATCTCTATACGCATCATTATGTTCGTACCTTGTGATTGCTGGTTTTCGGGTACATTGCTGACGATTCTTTCGCTCCTCAGCAACGCGGGTCGACGTCACGGAATAGAGAGAGACAAATGGGACGCCTTAATGCACACCCAAGCCCAAATCTAGAAAGATACGCGTTTTCATTCGCCAGAAGACGGCAGACTCAAGGCGGACGCACCACTCATACCAATGGCACATTCGAGTTTCTTCGCAACACTCTCCCGAAGCGCGCGATTTCGCTGCTCAACCACTTCCCAATTCGTCCCTATAATCGACTGACAAACATTGCCCAAAACCTTCTCACAAAGAGCTAGTTGGCTCAGAACAAAAGATCGTCTGCGAGGGAGGAGGTAGAATCGGTCCCAGATTAGGTTGATTTTCCCCCTTTGCCAAACACCCTGTATCATTACGTCAGCGAGCATATTCCGCCAGCACCGAACAGTAAGCGTTGCTCTGAAACCATGTTTTATGGTCAGCATTAGGAACAATTTCATTTCATGGTGCTGACCTTCATGAGTATGGAACATCTTGGGTGTCGGTACTTCGCCAGTTCTCGAATAACCAAGCCCGCCCCTCTCCCGAATCAGGTCCACGGGATAGGCCACGAGAAAGATAGGTTGTTTGTGTGGCCACCCACTCCTCGAGCTGGACTTGATGCGACTTCAGAGCGCTTTCTCCGGCGGATGCAGGGGTTCTTTCGATTTGAGGAAGACACATGAGTGGGCGGCCCGGACGTTGCCCTTATTGGGGTGGCGAATGCTACTCCGGAAACCAAGAGAAGGAGCATGCGTAGACATTTATGGTCTAATGATTGAGGAGCAAAGAGTGTTGGATGAGCTCTGATAAGCTGAACAGAGGGAAAGGGGGAGAGGGAGGCGAATCCGACAGGCGCATTGTAGGGGGATAGGCGGTTCAGCCTTGGTGATGGCCGTTCCATCTCTCGGTACAGGGAATTTGAAAATTCGCCAACGGCAGTGGACGGCGAACTTGAAGTGGTCGACGAACCAAGGCGAGGTCGGGAACCATCAGTTGCTGCTGCTTGTGTCCGATGTCGATCGTTGGAACTTTGACTGACGGCGATTCTGCTTTGGGTTTGTTCCGCTCCGGTGGCGAATACCGGTCACACTGCATTGATGAGTGTCGTTTTCCAGCTGAACGGTGTAGAGGAGCCTCTCTGGGGTTTTCCTTGGGTGGTTCGTGGTTGATGAAAAAGGGCAACACAGCCATCACTTGCAATCAGCCTTGACCCTTGTCATAGCCTGGAATCGCGGCTCTTGTCATTGCTGGGTCTGGAGCCTTCCCGTCTTTGATAGCAGAGACCCCTTGTCCACTTAGCTACCCTTGGTTCTGTATGCTAACTCAATGAGGGCATTAGTTGAAAAATACTTCTCGGTATTGCATGCATACCGCTGAGAGGACTAGCTGAATTGACCAGCACTTCATACCCGTCCTGGTGCCGTCGAACGGGAACCGAGGATCCGCAGTGATCCTGGACGCGATTTGGTCTTCGTGATTCTAGACGCAACCTGGATCCCAAGGGGCACTTTTTGCTGCTCTTCGTAGTCCTGGAGCTCGAGGGAGGAGGAGGAAATTACTTGAGAAGCGAGGGCAGCATCCACGAGAATTCCCTCGCGAAACAAAGGAAGGGACCTTTGTGCGCCGTGCAACTTGCCACGCAGCGACCTCCCACGATGCCAACTTATCAGCTGCTGTCGTATCGAGCGGGGAAGGTTCTCACTAGAGTTGCCTTCATGCAGTGGGGA
>WSTX01000339.1:0-11175 GCA_019633405.1 Tulasnella sp. 408 | reverse complement strand
ACAGAATTTTGTGCGAAATGGCGAAAATCACCGTATTTTATGCGAAAATAATTTTGGAACAGATGGTCCCTCATAGAGGTCCCAGAAAATGGTTTGAAAGATCTCCTAGAGTACAGAATGTTGGGGAAAATGTTTGAGGAATTGTCCTGGCCCTGACAAAATGTTTCGGTGAAAATGTTTCGGCGTTTTCGAATGTTGGGAAATGTTCAGAGAAAATGTTGGGACATTAGGAAAGTGTTGAGGTTTGAATAGGAGGGCTCGCTGAAAGTTAGAGATACTGGTCAATATGGGCAGAGAGAGTGCTTGGAGTGCAGGGAGAGGGGAGAACTGGACTCACGCGTCCTGCTGTGACAGCATGTGCAGCTTCAATGACATATTCGATTGGAATGATGTAATCCCATGGGAAGAGATCAACTGGGGCTGGTCAATTTGCTGCCGTACCCCCATCTGTTGCCCATATGTGTCAACCCCTGTGTCAGACCCCTAGTACAAGGTCAAGGGTTACAGGGCAAGGGGAGAGGTCTGGGTCAGGACTGGGGGAAAGTGTAGGTTGCTTAGGCGGATGATTAACAGAGTGAGATCACTATCAGGGAACGCCCGATAGCCCGAGGATTGCAAGGTACTTGACTGGTAGGATACAAGAGGCAAAGTGAGGAACAACCCTCCTCACTAGGCTGGTATTTATGTACATCAAGACATAGCCACAGAAACGACCGGAATGGTAAAGAACGTTATGGAACCTTACAGAAGGATCCTTATCTAGGTTTAAGTTTAGTGATCATGGTGGATGCGTAAGCGACATGAGGATACAGCGCGTTATGATTGAGTAACATGAGGGCGAAAGCTTACTAAGGTCACGTGCCTTACTCCGTAAACTCCGTGGTCGTGACACCCTGAGCCATGCCTTGCCCAGTTCTGCTTACGGTTTGATTGTTCCACACTTACACTACCCCTTGAAAGGCTACCTACTGGGCTCTACTAGTCCCGCTCCTTAGGATTGCTTCAGTCATATCCAATATGTCATCCAAAACCATTCATACCATCACTCCAAGGCACGTTGATTGCATCTGACCTCTTCCCTGCAGTGCAACCACCCCCTAAGCCCCTATTCGCCCACAGCCCAAGGCCCCAGCTGCTCATTTGACCAGCCCCAGTTGATCTCTTCCCATGGGATTACATCATTCCAATCGAATATGTCATTGAAGCTGCACATGCTGTCACAGCAGGACGCGTGAGTCCAGTTCGCCCCTCTCCCTGCACTCCAAGCACTCTCTCTGCCCATATTGACCAGTATCTCTAACTTTCAGCGAGCCCTCCTATTCAAACCTCAACACTTTCCTAATGTCCCAACATTTTCTCTGAACATTTCCCAACATTCGAAAACGCCGAAACATTTTCACCGAAACATTTTGTCAGGGCCAGGACACTTCCTCAAACATTTTCCCCAACATTCTGTACTCTAGGAGATCTTTCAAACCATTTTCTGGGACCTCTGACCTTTCCCTGAATTTGTTTCTTCAAGATCTCCAGAATCGAAACATTTGCCCAAAACATTTTTCCCAACATTTGACACCTCAAAACTTTTCGTCGAAAGATTTCTCCCAACATTTTGGAAACTCCCAAACATATTTTCCATGCCCTTGAACTTTTCAGAAATCACGATATTTGGAAAGTTTGGGGGGAGAGACAAATGTTTTGGGGTTTTCGAAATGTTAGCGGGCCCAAGATTTGTTTTGTGCTTCCAAACTTTTCTTTTGCCCGAGGAACATTTATTTCATGTATCCACACATTTTGTTTCGACATTCTGATCATTTGTTTTGGACTTTTTCAGAAATCTTGAAACTTACTTCACAAGATCGAAACATTTCAAGAAAAGTCAAACATTTGCGAAATTTCACAAAATTTCGACATTTTCGCCCAAACACTTCAAGTGTTTGGTGGTTTTATTAAATGTGCAAACGGCCTACCATACACGTCTACTCCCCTCCTTCCGAGTCCTCTACCTATCTCAACCAACCTCTGCGTTGGTCCTGCTAAAGCCTGCTTCCCTCACGATGAATCTTCTTTCCTTGACGTCATCCACATAACTGTCTTTCCAGGGGATCCCACCAAGAACGGGTACAATGAACACCAGCTGTTTATACGTGCTCCCGTTCTCCTGCCGTAGTGGAGCGAGGCTGATCTTGTATTTATTTATTTATTCCTTCCTTAAATTCGGTTATGGCACAACTAGGGGTCCGCCGAGTGCTTGGGTCCTGACTCTCGTCTCAAACACACAGCGACAATATCATCAGTTCATTTCCCGTCTAGTATGGGTAGAGAGAAGTGCTGGATACCGGGACCTTGCTGGAGCAGAAACCGTATCCAAAGAGACGTTCACCGCTTCCTCCCCTCCTCCAATGTACCGCACCACTAGAAGCCGACGGTCTCGCTCCTCGGACATGCCAAATGTGGGTGAAAGACTTGGAGTGGACGCCGCGGAAGATGATGAGAAGCTGGTGTTGATGTTCGGGAGAAGGGAAGCGATCATGTCGACTTTGCGGGGGATGCGTGCTTCGAGTGGTACGGACGGAGACCCTGACCCAAAGGAAAATCGAAATGGAAAGAGTGGATTCGCACGCGGAATATTACTTTGGAGACGGTTCGATATTAGAAGACCAAATGTCATTCAGCGAGCGAGGGGGCTACACCGGATCGTGAGGAGGTGGGCCGTGAGACCGTAATTGACTGGACTTCATAATCAACGAGGGTTGAACGCATGTCTGTTATAGTCGTTGATTTCAGTCAACCGTCACATAATCCGGGATATAGAGTCGACAGTAAAATCACCGACAAGATCCTTACGTTCCCGATGCCAGTCTCGCCACCGATTTGGAAGCGGGTCCCGAAGCACGCAAGCCAAAGCGACTTCAACTGTATTGACTCCTTGTCTGTACGCGATAGCAACGCTTTCTAGCAAAGTACTGTTTCCTTCTCCGGATCGTCGGCGCATGGAAGGACCGGTCTAAACGAGCACGGACATCTGCTTCGTCACCCTTTTTCGGTGTTGAGCCTGTAAGGAGCCTGCTACATGAAATATTTAACAACGCCCGCGTTTTGCGGAAAATGGATCAGTTTCAGCTCTTCCTCTCTGCAGGTTGGCAGCATTGTGGGAGTTTTGCATCGAGATAAATGTGCGAGGTTCTTCGCTTCTGGTGCGGGTTGTGGTTATGGACTGCAAATAGAGTCATTTTAGCGAGCGCAACGCCGCAAGGGGAGGTCCTTGTCGCCGCAACAGGACGGTATCCAAGTTTACAGCGCTTTTCATATTTGTTTGCCAAATCGAACATTCTACTGTTTTTCCCATCCCAGCCCCTTACGCACTGCGCGACGTATAACTTGTCTATTTCCCCCCAACAGGTCTAAAACTTGGCATGCGGACTCTATAAAGATAGGATCAGAGCACCAAGTTATTTGAAGCGCCGAGCTTTCTTGTCTTCTTGTTTGCTCAGCTTCCACCGTTAAACATATGCGCGATGATTGGAAAGCCAAATTCGCTTTTTGTGACTCCAGGTACATGCGATATCTTTTCTCTAGCTCTATATCCACCACCCCAACTGCTTTATAGTACGTTTTGGGGTGCCACTAACGAGTTTTATGGAGTGCCCCCTCCCTTTTTGAAACCATCACTTCAACGCCCGCTCAGCCATGGAAATTAGATGAAAATAAATCAAAATGGTCGTCAATGCTGATTCATAGCATTTGAGCTCTTCTAGAGACAGAGATAACTGCATCTCGCTTCTTGCATCCATTTCAATCTGGCTCGGAGCCATTCAGCCTTTGCAACGCCAAAGGTGCATCTATGTGGGTCTCTTAAGGTCCCAATCAGGCTACATTTGCTTTAATAAACGATTGAGACTGTAAGAAGTCTGCATTTTATGGCAATGCCTGAGTTTTGGACAGGGGCACTCTCGGGCATCTGGCTGTAAGTGCCTAATTATGATAATTTCAATGACATAATGGATTCAAACCCACGTAAGGCTATAATTATTTACATCTAGATTAGAATACTATATGTTGCTGTCATGCAAAGGGGTAACCGATGGTGGTACGGACTGTATGCGGGTGGTAGGGATGGGAGGTTGAGAGAGCCAGGCAAAGGGGGCCCTAGGCTACACTGTATATACCGGGCTCTACACCTATGTAAATAGAGTACCTCTACAGATTTTTAGATCTGTATGAGGAAAAACGAATGAGTTATGGGTCGCGCACGGGTAAGGGACTACAATGGGAAAAAAGGTAGAATGTTCGATTTGGCAAACAAATATGAAAAGCGCTGTAACGAACTAACCCGGCTTGAACGCTGCCGTGTAAAGAAAGCTCGCATAGTAAATCGGGGTGTTGTGGACAGGGCCGTTGTCTAGTTTCCGAAGCTCAAGTTGCTTCTGAGAGGAGGGCATACAGGGTGGAGGTTTCCCTTCTCATGGCACGGTGACCAGGTCGACGGTCGAGTTTGTAATTTGAGAGACTGCGATTGCCAGAAAATCCAGGTAGCGGGGAAAACGTTTGCCGCACCGCGTCCCGCGGGCAACCCGTTCCCATCCTGCCCAGAGCAAACCAAGACCACTAGATAGAACTGAACCAGGCCTCAACCAAATGGAATTACTTAAACGTTTATTTACAGTGAAAAAATAGCTAATCCGTACTAAAATCCATTCTGTGTATTTTTTTTTTGCGAGCTGAATGTGGGTCCACAACGACAGGGTTGTTTGTCTAAGCAACCAAACTGTTGTTCAGTCCAGCTCACAATCCCTCTCGCCACCATCAATACAATCGATCCCGACACCAATAACGATGCCAGCCTCGTCAAACACCAAATCAACATGGGATATGCGATAAAGACAAGTGCACGGCTCTGGTGTGACGCCAGTATCAATGCACTGGCTGCCTTCTTACCGCATCCCTCCTGATCTTCCCCTCTCCCGCTTGACTTCTCACTCTTTTCACCATGTCATTTCCACCACCATTTTTCGATTACTCCAGATATCTGCCACCGGACCATTTCAGTCTTCTTCCATGCCGTGGAAACAGGGTCCTACCCGCCATCTGCTGTCCAAAGTGTCTTCAGCAAGCCAAAACCGTCCCCCTTATGCCGACACTTTGCCATGGGGTCTTCACACCTAATAACAACGGGAAATACTACTGGCAGGTACGAGCTATTCTCACTACAGGTCTGAGACTTTATTTAACACGTGTATACTTCTCCAGTGCATAGAAACCTGTCGTTTCTTCTACTTTGTGCCAAGATCTAACGATGACTTGGACCACGACACCACACCCTTTGTACATCCAACGCTCACTCCACCTGGGCCTCCACCATCGTACCCTGGCCACCTTAACGATGCCATCATCGTTCCGATGTACCCCAGTAGTAGCCCGGTGCCAAGTCCAAGTCCACCTCGATGCCCTCAAAGTATAGAGCATCACTTGCTCATTGTGAGTTCTTTTCCGACCAAATTGCGCTTTAGTCTTCTTGTTTCCTTCGTCGCTTTTGGGATTCTTATGTGTCGGGACGAGTCCCACAGCGACTACGGGGACCTGTCTTATTGTCACAACACCGAGGCCGAAGCCTTATCCCCGATACCGCTGTGTCGGTACAAACCCCTGACCGGCAGAGGACGGAGCCACCGCCCATCCGCCGCCACCGAACCTCCTGCGCTTCTCCGCAGTCCGTCAGTCTCAGGAAGCCTGTCAGTCTGGAGAAGTGTGACGACCTCGTCACATCACGATCACGTGCCTCACGTTTCCCCATCACGTGCCCCCTTCCCCACAATCTCTCCGATCATTCGCTGCCTCACCACTACCACACATTCCTTATTCATCCCCTCATTGTATCCATGCCTTTCTTACTCATGCGACGCGTCATCCTATTCTATGACGTTCTACCACATTCTTTACCATTCCAGGTCATTCTAGACACAGCCACTCTTTAGTATTTAAGTACGACGGAATGAGGAGGTTTGTTCCTCATTCCGCCTCTTGTCTACTCCTCTGTCTTAGCAATCCAATCCTCTCACACCATCGTGCTAGCGTGGCGTTCCCGCCTAGTGATCTCACTCTGTTTACCACTGAAGAGCACCTTACTATCCCAAAGTAACTATCGATCTTGACATTAGGCGGAATCTTCCTAACCAGTAACCTGCTCTTCTCAAGTGCCTTGCCACCGAGCGGACTTCCGACCTAGGCAGTACTACGGGGTATTCCCTGAAGCAGTTGAAAGACTGAACCAAGAATACAAAAGAATCAAGAACGAATTCCGAAACCTAGTCGAAAAAGCAGAAGTTGAATACCTCCTATTCAGCAACCTTTCTCCCAGTCCTCCTAGTTCTCCCAGTCCCAGTCCCAGTCCTCCCAGTCCTCCCAGTCCTCCCAGTTCTCCCAGTCCCAGTCCTAGTCCTCCCAGTGCCCCAGATCCTTGGTTCCCCAGTCCACCTCAATCTCTCAGTTCATTACGACAAACTGCCAGAAGAAGCGGGACCTCAGCAATCAAAGAACGAATACAACAAGCTACCCAAGAAGGAACTTACCACTTCCTCGACTTACGAGGTATCCTGAAGGAACTACAATTAGAAATCCGGAAACTCCTTCCCATCGCTACCTTCAATACCGATAGCGGATTGTACATCCCATACCATCCCACACCAGCACAACAGGTATTAGTCCGAAAGCTCCTGAGAAACACAACAATCGACTTCGAAGCACGATCGTTCTGATGAGCCTTCCTGACATCAACGCATTCAACGCCTGGAACCCCAGTGGTACCAACACCCCCTATGCCCCTGCTCCATTTACCAGTAATCCCAGCCAATTCGGACTAATAAATAGCCAGGCCCCAACTCCCGTCAATGTAGGAACCCCAACAAGAGGAAGAACCCCAGGACCATACCGAAACCCAGTAAGAGCCCCAAGCACTAGCACGAGACAAAGCAGATCTAGATCCCAATCTCCCCCATATGCAAGATACACGTCCCGCTACCCCGGACCTCGAGCACCCTCCCCAGCACCTCAGCCTCAACTAAGTCAAGAAGAAGAAGAAATGATGAAGGTCATTCGCCTTATCCAACTAGTGTCAAACAGCGGAGGATCGGGAAAGATGAAGATCGATGAACCAGAAAAGTACGACGGGAAAAATAGGGGAGGAGATGCAGAGAGGTTCCTATTGGCTTGCAAGAACTACTTCAAGGCAAGGGCCAAAGACTTCCGAAACAATGAGGCCAAAATACAGTTCACCCTCAGTTACCTCCAAGGAACAGCGCAAGCCTGGGGAGAAAACATCCTATGGGACCTGTTGGGTTCTCAGGTGTATACGACGTCCACAAACTGGAAAAAGTTCGAAGCAGCCTTTGTCAAAGCATTTGGAGACCCAGAGAAGGAGGGAACGGCAATTAGAGCATTGGAAGCATTGAAACAAGGAACAGGAATGGTTGCAACCTATTCGGCAGAATTCAGAAGAATCAAGGCCAACATCGACTGGGACGAAGGATCGTTTGTCTACTGGTATAGGAAAGGGCTCTCAGCAAAGATAAAAGACGAGCTCATCCACTTCGATAAACCGAAAACCTTGGAAGGATATATCGCCCTTACCTTGAAAGTAGACCAACGACTCATTGAAAGACAGCAAGAAAGGGCTGAAGAAAATTCCCATCCACCCCATGTCCCTCCACACCCACAGTATCGACCAACCCCAATCCAAGAGCCTGTCCCCCAGGTGCAACAACCCAAGTCTACGCCCCAGCAACAAGCACCATCAGGCGCCCCCAATGCCTACCCACACTCTCAGCCCGTTCCCATCCAAATCGACGCCAGCAGAAGAGGGCCAATCACCCCAGAAGAAAAGGCTAGGAGAATGAGAGAAGGGTTGCGTTACTATTGTGGGAAGGCAGGACACACTGCCGCTGCGCATAACTTGAAACCTCGACCCAGGCAAGCGGTGGTAGAAGTCGCAGCCACCATGCCAAGTACCAACCCCTTCGCCTCCGCTCTCGCCAATGCTACCGCTCGAGTCATCCCCAATCCCCTTGCAACCACTGAACCAAGTCAGGGTTTTCCCCCCAGCGCGAATTGACTGTGCCAAGTCACGCTGAAGTCCCCAGTCGTCTCCTAGGTACCGACCATGTAGATAGGAATATGAATATGATCCTCATGTATCCTTCCGCCCATTTAATCATACCCACCGAAATGACGACCGGACCAGTCACAGCTTTCCCCACCGCAATGATCGACTCAGGAGCAACATCCAACTTTATTAACCAACAATTCGTTACACAAAACAACATCCCCACTCAACGAAAATCATTTCCACGACATCCTGTCGCAATTGACGGACACTCCCTAGGAGTAATCAACCAAGAAGTGGTTACAAAGCTAAAGATGGGAGATCACGTGGAAACCATCATGATGGATGTAGCGAATATAGGGAGACACCCAGTGATCCTTGGAAAACCATGGTTACACCAACACAACCCTCAAATAGACTGGAGGGCAGGGAGGATCGCATTCCATGACGCCTATTGCTCCAACAAATGCTTGTGCACACGAGCAGATGTATATGCAAAAGAAAACGGACAACCAGGCCGGAAACCTCCACCAGCAATCTATGACAACCAACTAGGGGAAGAAGAAGAGAATCTGCCCCCCGTCGTTGCAGGCACCAGTATCTCCACCCGAATCGCTGCCGAACACACAGAGGAAGAAAAGCCTTTAGAAGAGTTGGTCCCAAAAGAATTGCATGACTTTTTGGACGTATTCCGAGAACCGGCAGAGGGCCAAGCACTGCTACCACTTCGCCCCAATTACAACTGCTGTATCGATCTGATCCAAGGGGCCCCCTTGCCCAAACCAAGAGGCCTCTACCATGGTACGGAGGAAGACCAAAGGGACCTCAAGAAGTGGATCGATCCACTAGGTGTGGACAGGTGCTGCTACATAACCTGGCTAATAGCCACTAACTGATGCAGCATAACCTGGTTAACATATCCCATAGGATTTGGAGAACGTGCTGCCGCATCTCATTGGGTACCTGGGCAGGGCTTGCAGCATCATGTAGGTAAGCAGCATTGCTGATGTCTCATCATGTGGGCCTACCCTCCTGGGCTCAAATCTCTGCATGATGGGGCAGGGCTGCTGCTGGGGGACCTGCTGTGGGGGACCCGCTGTGCCATCTGGGGCAAACAGCATCCTGGCACCCTATTGAAGTGGGCCTACCTTTGCAAGAACAATGGGGCTCAGGCCCCAGCATGCTGGGGTGGGGGACTGCCTAGAATGTGCTGCCGCAGCTTGAGCAGGGACCTTTGTTCTCTTGTCCAGACACCTCACCAAGTGAGCCTACTCTCCTGAAATGAATGGGTGTCTGGTTTATGCATGCTGGGGCAGGGCCACTGAGTGGGGCCCGCTGCTGCATCACTGATGGCCAGTTTGTTTCCACACCCCAATGTCCTTTTCAAGTCGCCTACCCTCTTGAGATGTCTAGGGCCAGGTCCAAGCATGCTGGGAAGGGCTGGCTGATTGGCACCTGCTGCCACAGCTCAAGCGGTGGCCTCTATTCTCATGTCCTGATGTCCGATCAAGTAGCCTACTTTCCTGAAATGGATGGGCATCAGTCTAAGTGTGCTGGGACAGGGCAGCCACATGGGACCTGCTGCCGCATCACTGACAAGCAGCTGTTCCCCATCCTGATGTCTTATCCATCTGGGCTTACCCTTTTTAGATATGTGAGGCCAGGGTTATGCATGCTGGGTAGGGCAGCTGCATGAGACCTGCTGCCACAGCTAGAGCAGTGCCTCTTATTGTCATGTTGTGCTGTCTGATCAAATATGCTACTGTTTGAAATGGACTGGGTGCATGTCCCAGCATGTTCAGGAGGGGCTGGCTGCTTGGGACCTGCTGCTGCATCCAGGGCTGCAAGCTTTGTTCTCACATACTAATCTCCTATCCATATTGGCCTACCCTTTCATACAATCCAAATTCTGCCCTGGTATGAGCCTTGTCATATTTCAGAACTCCCTGCCTGGTGCAGCAGCAGCACAATCCTGCTGTCCCAGCAAGTCACTACCAGGATGACTGTTAAGACCTGGGGTGCACGAGCGCGTCGCGCACACGGTTTCTAACCGTGGGAACGGTAAGTCGCCGCGCGGTAAACGTTTCAGTAGTTAGTATTATTTGTATTAGAATAGAAAGAATATTATTATATTACCTTGTTTAGAACGTTCTTTAGGGGAGGATTAAGAGTGAAGAAAGGGTGAGAGTCAAGCGGAAGGTGGGGCCGAACGAGAGAGGAGCGTGGGATAGCTGTATGGCGCTACTCGAGAGTGAGCGCAATGAAAATGGTATTGAGTCTTGTGAATAGGCACGAATGCTAGTTTGAGCCTATTCACGTAAGGTTATGAGCTAAAAGCGTCTAATTATAGAACGCGCAAGGTTGCGCGAGTCCGGAAGGTTGCGCGAAAGACAATATTCGGTTTCCTATTAAGGAAACGCGTCCGAGCCGCGCTAGGTGAGTGACTTATTTATCGAGATAAGTTGGAACGTATTACCTATTTATCAAGATAGGTCTAACGTATTCCTGTTTATTGCGACAGGGAGAACGAAGTAGAGAGACGTGCAGAGGGGCTCTGGGAGTTAGGGCGAAAGTGGACGAAGAGACTTTCCTTAGTCTCTTCGGCCGTATTTATTTACGTATTAAGATCTAGCTAGGCTATGCTACTGTATTCTAATATATTCTAGAGAGTTCACTACAGTTCTAGAGGACTGTAGTGAAGTACAATAGCACAGAATCATTCTCGGCGACAAGTCCGAGCTCTAGTCACGTGACTCACGCGCCTATAGCGGTAAGCGAGCGGGAGCGCCTCCCGTTGATTAAGGTGATTCCTATGATTAATAAATATGATTATTATGCTCGATTCACGGAGCCAGAAGGTTTCAGTGAAGCGAATCGAATGGGAATGAGCTCGTAAGTGCGCTGTTTTCCCAAATTAAGGAATATATGGTAATTAGCTAGACATTTGCTATTCGACTGATTTAAACCCATTTTACGGTGCGAATAGGAAATGTAAAGAATTACTATTAAGGACGCTGTCTAGGTAAGGTACTAAAACTAATGAAAGAGAAAGAAAGGGGGGGCTCGAGTGGGGTCGCCGG
>WSTX01000338.1:0-11199 GCA_019633405.1 Tulasnella sp. 408 | reverse complement strand
GAATACGCTAATATAGATGTTCTGTAAGTATTCTATCCAGCGCTTTTGAGGGTTTCACTGCTAACCTTTTGATATCGTTTGAACAAAGCCCCGCAACTAGGAGTTTTACGTAGCGCCACCTCCTAGCCACCTCTGCACCGATTGCCGCCCTCCTTGGCCTCGAATACGCTAATCTAGACGTTCTGTAAGTATTTTATCCAGCGTTTTTGGGCATCTAGCTACTGACCTCTGAATTTGCCGCGGAACAACGGCCCACCGAAATGGTTTTTCCCGAACCAAGCAGCTCAAACCCTCTCAGCAATCATGGCCCTTCTCCACTTTCAATTATTCCATTCTACACAATTTGTAAGTGCGCTATACTTCCCATTTGGGCATCTAAGCACTGACCTCCGAATTTGCCTTAGAACAACGGCCCTCCATGACGATTTCTGTAGCCAGTCACCCCATGGCAGGTGAGTAAGCCTCCCTATGGTGCAGCTTCTTGGTTTTGATGACAGTCACTGGAGCTGTGAGACTTGAGGGCATGAGCATGTAGATGTACTCTATATTATTTTTATGTATTAGTGTGCTTCGATAGTAATAAATGATTATTGCTCAACTTGTCCAATTTCATTGAATTGCCAGAGAGTGATACCAGTTAGGGAATAGATATAATTGATCTCAGCAATACATCTACAGAACTATGTAGTCTACAGAATCTATGCTACTACAGTGCTACAGAACTACAGAACTACAGGACTACAGAACTACAGAACTACAGACATCTACAGATGCTACAGCTTCCTATATAGACTACATATAAGAGGAGTTAGCTACATGGCTACAGCCTCTACCACAGCTACACTACACTACATAGTGCTATATAGCTGCCTGTAGAGCTAGGGCATTTGCTGATGAACCGGCCCCCCAAATTGGTTCAAAACTCCAACTGAACTCTTTGGCTTTGTCAGCCTACCCGATAAGGCTGCCCTATACGTGACCAGCCACTTACCTGTCAACTAAACACCCACAAGGTGCGTGACCACATTGTCATGCCAGGTTTGTTTGCTCACCATTCCCCCCTCCTCGACACTCACTCAAACCACCACTGCCGACGACGACTGCAATGGTGACACCAGCAACAACAACAAAACCATCGGGCTCCCATGGGCCGGAGGTAAGACATTTTGGCTTCTCTGGCCTGCTCTTGGTGCCCAGACTACTGTAGTTAGTTAGATTAGGGCTGTTCAGCCAGAACGCAGGGGGGGGGCGCATAATGCAGATGCGTGCAGATCAAGGGTCTGTGATATGGGAGAAGACGCAGATGTGACCACATATGTGACAGCCCTGTTCATTTTCTACGTTGTGACCAGATCAAAATCCTGACTGTCTTGAGCTCTTTCAGTCTCTTCCTTCTTTCATGGCTACTGAAGCAGGCCAATCTCGCTATACCTGGCCTGCAGGCAAGGTTTGGGAACTGATAACCTGTGTTGGTTGTCCTGACAACCGCATCGTCCTTCTTGGGAAGGAGAAAGATGAGGTTTGTTTGCCCTTATCTTTCGTTTGCCCTTATCTCGCGTGGACTGCTTCCGAATTGTCCGTTACTCACCACTCAACGAACAACAGAACACGTCAGGAGACACAAAAGTAAAGGTCCAACAATGGATTGCATCCGAGCTTTTCCTGATGAGTATGAAGACCCAACCTTATCTGCAGGAGAAAAAAAGAAGTGGCAGAAGTCCTTGGGGACACAGGTGAAGGGAAAATGGGAGCAGTATGTGATATCTTATCTCAACAAAACCCAATCCTGACAGCCTGCAAGTCTGGTAAAAGGCTATAGGCAGCAATTCAGGAAGATGATGGTAACAGGGAACGGGGTTGACCTGAATGTGGACGACGCCAACCTCGGCTCAGTTATCCTTGCTGGTGCCGGTGGACTTTTTGTTGGCAATGAAGGTCCTAACGAGGCCACTCCAGAACCTGCAAAGAACCTGTGGGGTGGGTATTTCATCTCTCACAGGGGCTAAACAGCTACTAACTCAGTGGTGCAAAGACCAAATCCACCAGGAGTTCCAGTACTTCGGTGAACTTCACCGGCTGATTAGTTCGCACCCAAATGTGGTTCCAATTAGCATCACAAGCCTCAGCCTAACCAGAACTCAAACTGTATACCCGCAACCACCTTCACCAACTGCCTCTACCGCCGGCGAGCCACCAAGCATCCCAACACGTGCTGTCACCCCAAGTCCCTCCCTGCCTGAGCATAGACCTCCACCAAGTGGATACATCCCCCGTTCCCAAGCTTTCAACCACGATTCAAGTCCTCTCAACGGACCTGAAGCAACCAATGATCTGAGCCCTCCACTGCCAGGCCAAGCACTGACTTTTGCACCCAAGCCAAGCGGCAGCAGGAAGGAAAAAGGGAAGCCAGCTCTCAAGCCACAACCACTCCAGCTGTCAACCCTCTCGAAGAAACTTGTATCTCATGCTGGAAAGTCCAGCGTCCCTAAGCGTGGATGGGAAGAGCTTCTGATAAGCTTCCAGGAGTGAGTATCCTGAATCTCCCATAACAGCCATACTAAAGCGTATCCTCCAGGAACAGCCTACAGGTGAGCCTTGCGGCCAAGAAAGCAAAGGCCAAAAACAAAGCGAAGCAGATTGCACTTAAAGAGCTTGAACTTGGGATCATTTCTAAGGCAGAGTATCGCATGATATTTGGACTCGATAAACCTGTAGCAAAGAAGTGCAGAACTAACCCAAGTTCTGTCCAAGTGAGCTCAAGTCCGACCCCTTTGCAAATACAGGTCTAGAGAGATGTGAATGGCAGGAAAGTGGTGAGGGGAGTGAGTTAGAGTTTCCTTATCTGCTGAGCGGAGCGGATGAAGAGGATGAGGAGCTTGAGGAGCACATCTTATTTCCGTTGCTGGCAGCATGACAAGTAACGTGTCCAAGGTTCATAGTTATGTGAAGATGATGTACACCGGTAGCTAGGAACTTATTCAACCTGTGACCTTTGTCTTTCTTCGCGATACCAAGTGTACTTGGCTACAAGTTGCCGGTGACGGGCTTCCCCTGAGACAGTCACACCAGATGAGCTGGTTTGATCTGTGGCTGGATTAGTATTTGTGTATTCTTCACAGGGGAGCTGAGAGCGGTAGTAGGCGGCCCAATCCTCGCCCTCAATGTCGATGACAAGGTTGTGAAGGATTAGGCACATCTGAATCCAATTGCATGTGTCGACATGGTCGCGCTTGCAGTTAATTCGAATCCAGAGACCATGGAGGGACTGGAAGCGCCCTTTAATGGCTCCCATGCAGTGTTCAGAACGGATACAGATGTGCAAGACTGCTGTGTCAAACTGCCGATTTAGAGGGTCATCAGCCACTGGACGCTTGTGAACTGGGATGACACGAGAGGTAACAGTATAAGCCGAGGATCCCCACATGAACTCTTGATCACTCCCAAAGAACCATCCAGGATGCTGTACCACAGCAGAGTACTGGAAAGCATTCGAGTCGTGTGCGGAACTGGTGAAGCCTGTAAAGTAATCAACGATCTGCAGGTTGGTGAATGTGTGGACAACCTTCAAGGAATGCTTGTCAGGATGGTGCTCAGAAGGGAGTAGAGGGCACATACCTGGACGTTCAGGTCATAGCCCATCTTCCGAGAGAAGTACATATCACTGTTGAGGCCAGGTTTCTGGTGCAGCCTGACCAGTGTGCCATCCCCGGTGCACCACCCTAAGGCTCCAACCATTTAGTATATTTACTGTTTACAACCGTTTCTTTACGTTTACTTTTACTATTTAGTTTACCCGCCTTTGTAAACAGCCTGTAAACGTTTATAAACTATTTATACATGGTTTTGCTATGGGCAGAGAGCTTCGCTTGGGATTTGCGGTGTTGGCGGCCGGTATTGGTCTGTTTGTGCTGTCTCAGAATAAGCGCCCAACAATTTCAATTTTGCTCAGCCGAGCCGTTATCTCCCTCGTCACACCCTTGTGCAAAGGGAACTTACCAGACCCCGGCATCGAATTGTTGGCACCTACATAACCAGGGCTCTGTCTGCAACGATGAGTCCAACACCTTGGTGTGTCAGTTCTATTTTGGGAGGAACGGAGATGCTTCATCGTTCTCATCTTCTGTCCAGAACACCCGAACCCTCGGATAGGGGATGTGCTGTTGGCTAACATGGCAAACTCCCCGACGCATCACACATAGCCTTCTACAACTCACCATCTGACGAGCACCCTATCCAAGTACCAGATCCCAAATCACCGAAGCCAAGTGTGGGTCCGACTGTAGCCATGTCCATCACGCAAGGACGCTCTTGCCGAGCCAAGCCAGCAAAGTTCATCACAGGGCTGATCGCAGAGAAGGGGTCGATTTCTGGAGAGGAAGTGTCTGAGGAAGATCTGGGAACTGCACGGACTGGCAAGGACAAGTTGAAGTCAGGACCAAAGATAAAGATCAAGCTGCCAAGTGCTAGTGCCGAGAACTCAGGAGCTCCTTCCACCACCACCACCACCACCACTACCAGTGCGCACATTTGGGCTGCCAAAGTGAATGAGTCGGTTACGGTAAAGCAAGGAGTCAGCTCAAAGGCTCCAGCGACTGGGAGAGTCAGAGATAACAAGACTGAGGCAACATGTGAGAGCACCAACGTTGAAGATATCGTTGAGGTTGGAGTTGAGCAGGCAGGTGAAAAGGTAAGCCCCATCTGCGGTTTGATGTGGTGAAATAAATGCGGACTATTTCCATTGTATAGCGCTCACGAGAAGACTCGAATCCACGGCAAAAGGGGGCGAATAAGTCAACTACGACCAAGGCAACCGATCGCCCTAAGAAACGGATGCGTCGCAAGTACAGGACCAGCGCTGAGGTACATTAGTAGTACTCAATTCTATGTTTTCTCTGTGTTTTCTGTTGTGTTTTTGCAATGCTGAACTCTCGGTTCCCCCCATCAAGGGTCCCCCCCGCGCCCCCCTTGCGACTTTCCTGCGAGGAATCCGTCAAAACGAGTCGCACCTCCAGAGCAGTGTTTTTCTTGCGTTTCCCTCATCCGCCATCGTTCTCCCGTGCGCCGCTGCTGACAAATCAAACTTTCGACATCCCACACAGGGGAAGGGACGGCTGTGTGGTGGACCATGCCTCCTAACACCGTGTTTTCCTCGCCATACCGTGCAGTTGCAGTCTTGTTACTTGCCGACGCTCAAACTCCAGATGAAGAACTTATAGCCATCGCAATTCTCCAGCATGCGCTGGATCAAGAAGAGGAAGAACGGCAGCGCCGAAAAGCAAGGAACCGAAAACCGTACGGAAGGCGTGGCCCATATGCTGCCAAGAAGAGTCTTGACTTCTTTCAGCTCCTCCTAAACCACTTTTCGGATCAATGGTTCTCTGCATGGCTTTGGTGGGTGTTTGATTCTCTTTTTCACTCGAGGCCTGGCTTCTATCGGTCCACTGATGTTCCTCCCTTGGAAAGAATGTCCCGGGATTCGTTTTGGCATGTCTGTAGGCTTATGAGGATCACGGAGTTTTCCAAAGCTCCAGTTATAGACCCCAGCGGCCTGTATTTTACCAATTAGCAACATTTCTCGTCCATTGGGGTGCTCAGGGTGGAGTGAAAACTGCAAGTGTTCTCTCGATTGCCAAAGGTACCGTTTACCTCTATTGTGTGTAGTAATAGCTTTACATGCTATTACCCATGAGCACATCTGGTGGCCTGGAAGGGAACGGAAGGCTTTCATTAAAACAGCCTTTGAAGAAGCAGGCTTTCCCAGATGCATCGGGATCGTGGACGGTTCCCTCTTCCGGCTATCAGACAAGCCTCCCAGAACAGCTTCAGCTATTACTCCCGAAAGAAGTTCTATGCAGTAAAGTGTATTCTATCGATATCTCCAATGCTCATGCTCACAGTTCGATGCCCTTTTAAGCTAGCCACGCAAGCGACGTGTGATCACCGTGCCGTCTTTACCTCATATGAGCTTGGATGGCCCGGTTGCGTCCACGACAGCACAACTTTTGAGGAATCCTATATTTGGCAAAAGCAAAAAGAGGTCTTTCAAAGTGACGAGTATATCCTTGCTGATAAGGGCACGTTGGTGTGGTGTCTGCAGATCCTTGTTGCTGTTCTAACCTGAATTGACTCCACTCTTCTAGGCTACTTCCTCTCGCAATCTTGTATCCGACCATTCAATGCTGCGGACCTTAAGAACATCACCGGCGAACATCTCACACTCCGCCACAAAGGGAACAAAAAACTCTCGAAGATTCAGGTCAAAGTCGAACACGCATTTGGGCTGCTCAAGGCCGCTTTCCTCGCCTCCGCCAAATTGAAGCTGTTGATCTCGAGGCCGTTCAGGAAGGAATTGAGGCGCTCATGGTAATTCACAACATTCTAATTGTTATTGGAGATGACCCAGAAGACATTGAAGGGTTCAATGGCGAGGAGGACACGGATGGGGATGAAGATATTGACGCGGTGGAAAGGAATCAATTAGAGGATTTTGTTGCCGCATGAAGGGCACCAGCGGACGGATCTGATGCAGAGCTATACGCTATGGGGTTAGCACACAGGAAATTACTTGTAGAATATGCACATGAGCATGGGCTTCTCGATTAGAACTTGTAATTAATTATGAAGGCTTCACAATATTGCTACGTGTCGAGTGTAATACCCTCCTCGGCCATGAGTTGCTCGGCCATCTTTCTTGCTTTGGCTCTAAGCGCAGGATTATCTGAGTGTTTCCACCTCTCGACCTTGTCCCAGAGCTCGATGTTGTGTTTCTCTGCCTCCCGCTGCTCATGCTTCTTCGCTTCATGCTCCTCCCGCTTCTCCCGCTTTATCGCCAGATCCAGCTCTACCTGCCTCAACTTGTAGTTCTCCTGATGGTGGGTCCCAATTCCAGCAAGGGCCTTGTCAATAACAGCATTACTGCCCATGCCGACATTCTCCTCCGCATCATCACGATTGGATTTTCGTTTTCGACTCGGCTTCTTGTCGACGTCATCCTCATCTGCTTTGATTGCCGAGGAGAAGGTGTGCTTACGATCGACATCGGGGCTTGTGTTAGGGCTGGAAGGGGAGAGGTATGTAACAGTCAGCTTCAAAATATGAAGTGGTTCAAGTCGACCGAAAAATTGAATGTACACCGCATCAATAATGGGATAGAGATTCCCGTTTCGAAAGTCCTCCAACTGCTTCTCACTAAATCCTTTCTGTTTGATGGGCTTCTTCTTCTTCCCTTTGTCCTTTTGATTGGTACTTGGACCATCATCCTCGGTGTCGCCCTGAGGAAGCTGTTCGTCGACTAAGGGATCACCATCATATCCACTGACGCTTTCCTCCCCGCTTTCAACATCACTTGCACCGCCTCCATCGTTTACTTTGCCCTCACTCCACTTGTCGGACTTATTCAATCTTTCTTCGTCTCCGTCTCTGCCGCCTGGATGCTTCTCCTTTCGGACAACAATCTTATACATCTTAAAAACCGTATTCCACTTGTCTCGGATTTGCTTGTTGGTTTTTGCGCTGACAATATTGGCGGCAATCTGGGAAGAACCATAAAGATCTCTTCCACCGCTCTCAGGTCCGTTGACGGCTCACCTCACGGAAGATCACAGCTTGCTTCACTTTGAAGGTCATCCAGCGCTTTGGTTCGCAAATATACTCGACCATTGCCAGAAGCTCTGGTGCCGTCCATCTCTTTGTCATTCCTTCAAGTGGGGTGGCAGTCTTGAGACGGATATCCTTCAAAACCTGCTCGTCCAATTCCTTGATCTTGTCCTCTTCCGTCCTTGGTTTCTTCGATTTTCTTTGGGCTTTGGGCTTAATCTCAGCTGCTGGTACTTTCTTTGCCGTCTTTGCTTGGCCTTTCGCTTGGGATTTTGACTTGTTCTCAGTGGCATTCATGGCCGTCACGTTTCCTCCTTCGGTTTCTGCTTGTCCTGAGGGCTGCTGCTTTCTAGGCGACCGCCTGAGAGTTGGTGCTTCAGTCTGTTTGGGGACACTGGAAGCTGGAACAGGCGCCGCCTTGGGCTGTGGCTGGAAACCCTGGGTGGGATCCAATGCTGGGATTTGCGACAGAAATGTGCTGCCCTAAAGAGCGGAGCGTCCTACAGAAGGACTGCTGGATGGATACTGAGGTGCCATGGAATGAAATCCTGGAGGGGGCATGTTTGGGATAGCGTTCATGTGGTTGGGAATAGGATTGGGAGGAAAAGGATGGCCCGCTGGGGTTGCCTGATACTCGTATCCAGCTTGGGTCGTGATATGTCCACTGTACATGCTATGCTCTGTGTGTTGGTAGGGGGTGTCTCGATATATGTCAAGCGTGTCTTCTGTCCAGTTGTGAGCCATGATGAGTTGGTCAGCTTTGAAAGACCACTGAGGTTCAATTTGCCGCTCTCTTCCGCATCTGCACACCCGTGCATCAAGCCCCTATCCTCATTTCTGCAGCAACGAAACCTGCAGCCCACTTGTATGAAATCTGTCTAAGCATCTGTCTATTACTGTAATTAGAAATTGACTAAAGAGGTAACAAAAAGGAAGTGTGATCCCCTTGGCGGGGCGAGAAGCAGGCCGCAGAAAAAGTCGAAAAGTCAAAAGGGGGGTGAAACACAACACCCTCAAATATGAACCCTACGTTTTTCTGAGGTGGTGCGCCGCGCATGGGTCTTCCATGAAGAAAAGTCGCAAAGTCGAAACACACAATTGAGTGTCACTATTTCCGGTGTTTCTCTGAGTGGCGCATTCGATCTGATCCCCATTTCGTGCTATCACATACGCAGCAAGCAGGAGTTAGCATGTTGGAGGGGTCAGACCTTGACTCAGGCTCCAAGTCCGATGGTTTGGGCGCCCTTCGCGCAGTTGAAGCCATGGAGTTAAAAGAGAACGGAAGAAATGGTGTCAGAGGGCCGGAGAACAAGACGCTACAGCATTGGCATGAGCCAAAGCCCACTTTGGACCAGTCGCAGAAGGAGCCTTATTGCTGGGAATTTGGGTGCAGGTACTGCAGCGCGTGAGTAGCATATCATTGTCCTGTCAACCTTGGCAGAAGTATTAATGCTTACTATTTCGTGAATCACTACACCCTCACTTAGTATTCGGACTTTCCCTTGAACAAAAGGAGTTGAGCTATGGGATAAGGAACACAGTCGACCCGTCCTCGGCAACCTCGCCACCCATACCAAGAGGCATGAAGCGAAGATTGCAGCAGCCCCAAGCAACGAACCTCCGACCACACACCAGAGCACTCATGGGTCCACGGCAGCCAGCGCCAAGCTCATGGAAGGCTATCTTAAACAGGGCAAGCTCAACCCTCGCATTGTTCCGACTCAAAGCGGGTTTCTCAAGATGTTTGCCACATGGCTCTTGGAGGATGACTTGGCCTGGACTACCGGCAAGTCTCCTGGCCTTATTCGCCTCTTCAAGTATATGCAGATCAATTTTATGCTTCCATCCAATACAACTGTCCAAAACACCGTTGCTCGAATTTGTCAAGACCTTCACAAATCCGTTGTGCAAGAACTTGCGGTATGGGTCATCCCACAGTTCGCTTGTAATCTACTGATCGATGTTTCCTGGCCCAGAGCGTCAAGTTAAAGATATCGTACTCTCAAGACACGTGGACCACCAAGCAAATGGTCTTTTCTTTCTGTGGGGTCACCGCATCGTTTATAGACGACGATTGGAATCTAATCGAGCGGCTAATTGATTTTTGTTGCCTTAATCCAGAAGACCATAAAGGGGAAGATGTGGCAAGAGCGTTTATACGATCCGCACGCAAGCGCGGAAGACTTAACATGATAAGTACAAATCCAGCTGTAATCCATATGCCTTCTAGGCTAACCCCTTGTCCTTACTTTCTAGCCTTGACAATGGACAACTCTACATCGAATGATGTCCTTGCTCGGTCGCTGGCAACGCTTCTTATCAAGCACAACATTGAGTTTGACGCCAAGTCCGGTCAAATTCGTTGCCTGCCGCATGTCATCAATCTCGTCATTCAACGGATTCTTTCAAAGCTCTCCAGCGGTGACGTTGCCGATCCAGATATCAATGACTACTATGAGGAAGCGAAGAAGCATTCGGTTCATTATGATCCAAATAGCGACCCTGATATTCAGGAAATGGAGGAGGAGTATCTAAATGATGAAAACGAAGGGAGTTCAAAGGCTGACTCAAGTGATGAAGATGAACTATCCGACTCTGACTCCAACATAGAGTTACCCGGGCTTTCAACACAAAAAGCCCCAATCGCGAAGGTCTGTCTGTCTTGATACTATTTGACTTCGGTTTCCTTCACTTCTCTAATGGTACTCCTTGAATAGCTTCGTCATATTGACACAAAGATTGTATCAAGTCCCCAGAGGCGCTACACGTTCCGCCAACAAGTGCGCCAGTTCTACGAAAATCTCAGGCTGATGGTCATCCGAGATGTGAAGACTCGCTGGAACTGCACTCATGCCATGATCAAAAGGGCACTAATACTTCAAAACGTCAGTATCCTGTCTTAATCTAGCGTATCTAGCCCCTCAGAAACCCTCTTTTGACAGGCAATCAACACTTGGGTGCTCAGCATTCCCGAGCTTCATCCATACGCGCTGACCAAGTCCGACTGGAAGGTCCTTGCTGCGACCGAGGAATTACTTCAAGTAAGGCTTCTTATTCAGTTCTTATATCAGTCATGAGACAAATGTGATCTTTTCTTAGCCATTCACCAATATCACACGGGACATGTCCCAGTCGGGAACCCCTATGCTTTGCTATGCGATTCCGTTTTATCGCCACATGAAAAGACACCTGACCGCATCATCTGAAAACTCGCAACTCACCTCACTTGGCGGGTTTCAGAACGCTATTGTGGCTGGCCTTGCTAAGCTTGAGAGGTAGTATGACAAGGCTCTTTCTAACGAGTTCAATATCATAGCAACTGGTAGTCGTTCTTGAGGCTTACCTAAGATGGAATGGTTCTTAAATGACATGAATTGTACAGCATGTCATCCCTCCTTTAGATTAGATTGGTTCCAAAAGATCGACATGCTGATGTACAAGGAAGCGCGCAATGTCGTAAAGAGGAAATATGATGAGTACCGCCAACAACGACTACAGCCATCAACCTCACCATCCACGCCGACTAAAGCAGGTACAAGCAAGCAGAGCCAACTTTCGCTTGCGCTTGGCTCACCTATCAAGCTACCAGTCCCCACGGACACC
>WSTX01000337.1:0-11221 GCA_019633405.1 Tulasnella sp. 408 | reverse complement strand
TGTGCGGGCAGTCGCGGCCGAACAAGAAGGCCGGCGGAAGCGCGAGTGGAGCGGGCAAGAAGCGGAAGCATCAGAGCGTGGGTGGCGAGGACGATGCAGGCATGTCGTTGTCCTCGCCTGGTGCGGGACCCTCGTCCGCTCATCTGTTGGCCTCGCCCTTCATTGAGCACCGATTCGAGGGCGGTCGTCCGGTCACGACCACTTCGTACGGCCATCCTGGTCCCTCGCACTCCAATTCCCCACCCGCATCGAAGCGCCCGCGAATCAGCTCCCCGCTCAAGTCGTCCTCCTCGACCCTTCCGCTCCCGCAACCCTCGGCGTCGTCCGTCATGATGCGCGTCAGGCAGCAGACCCCCGAAACTCGCAGGCCCGAGTACTATCACGACGGCGGTGCTCAGTCTTCGTCTCCCTCGGGTTCGAGGAGCCAGCCCATCAAGCTCGAGGAACCGGAATTCGAGGAATACCACCACTAAAAAAAAAATCGCATGCTTTTCCTCCGCTATGATTTTCCCTATCGCCGCTTATACTAATTACCCTACATTATTATTGCCTTCTACTCCCCCCCTTCATCCATGCTTCCACCCGGACTTAGGCTTTCCGATACCCCCTCATCGAACAAAACGTATGCATGTCTTTTCATAACGACTCGCTCGATGACTGTGACGATGTGGCATTTTTACTTCTTTTTTTTTTCCTTGCCTCGGACATGTAGCCTTATTTCAATTTTCTCCGTACATTTTACTTTCCTAGTTAGCGGCTCTTGTTCCCTGTCTTGCAACTTATTTTGTTTTATTACCTAGTATTGAACACCAGATAAAGCCGATCCACGGCCTTCCACGTCTATCTGGTCTTCCCTTTGAATACGATTCGTTATTGGTGCAACAAATCTCTCGGGAACAATGCGCGTCCGATTGGGCAGATACTCAGAGCCCGGCCTTCCCGTCAGCCCACAGAGGCTGTTTCCAAGGGGGGAAAGGCTGACTGAGCAGAACTCGGGTATCGTTTCAACCGCAGAAGAACGGCCGGGACACGGCACCCGAAGAAAGCTTAGACGCAAGGGGGGGACCCTGAGGGGGGAACAATGAAAGCCGCATGATGCCTTTTATGGGTATATGGAGTTAAGGAGGAATGGATTAACCTAAATACACCCGATGGCGAAAAGCTGAGATGAACGGATGTGGCGTGGATCACTTTCAGGGTACGTCACAACAAGATCCTTTTACCAATGAAAGGGAGAAGCGGGAGCGTCGAGTCTAAACCATGCACTGGCTGGCTGGCCGAAACCCGATCTGAAAAATCTGGGGGAGCTAGGGAAGCAGCGTAAAAACAAAGATGACCCAAGGACAGGATGAAACATTCAGGCGGGTTTTAGAAACGTAAAAAAAAGTAAAAGTGATGAAAGAGAAGAAAAGGGCAAGGGGGGAACACGGGGTTTCGGGCTTGAGGTCAGAAAAGAGACACCGCCTAAGGGTGGTGAGCTCGGCGACGGCGATGGGGGAGTTGCACAACTTTGTTCGCGCTCGATGCGGGAGTGATGATTTTGGTGTCGGTGTCGGCGTTGACTGCTGGAGGGGAGTCGGAGTCGTCCTTCTGCGAGTCGGCGGCACCCTTGGGAGTGCAAGGCAGCCCCGAGTGAGAGCTCTTGTTGAACAGGCAGGTCTCCTCGATTTCGCTCAGGCTGCAGTCGCCCTCGACGCACGCGGTGTTTTGGGAGTTGGCGACGCTTGGGTGAATACTGAAAGGGTGAAAAAGCCAAAGAGGGTTAGCGGGGAGGGGACGTGTGCGAAAGGAAAAGAACGGAAAACACTAACGTGCTGAACTTGAATTCCCGAGGCTCCTTGGCTAACCCTTTGGGCTTCTCGTGAACTTTTCCAAGCGGGGAATGCTCGTTGTCGACTTGCACGCCCTGCTGGTGAGTCGCTCTCCGTTCCAGCTGGCCGTGCTGGGAAGAGCCCGACCGTTCCGACCCTTCAGGAGCTTCAGGTTCGGTGTAGTACGCCTTGGCTGGGGGGATTGGGCTCGCCGTGACGGCACCGAAGAGAGCGGCGGCCACGAGGGTGGAGAGTACTGGGGCGAAACGCATCTTTGCAGGTGATTCTGGGCTGGTGGATGAATGAGAGAGAGTGGTCCGGCGATCGAAGCGGAGGGATGAAGATGAAGATGAGGGCGGGAGCTGCTTGCTGATGGAACTAGTAGGCTCGTTCCAGCGTCTTTAAAAGATGCTAGGGGCATTGGGGAGAGACTGAGGTTCTGTTGGTTTGCTCATCGACCGAACGTCCAACAAGGCCCATGCCAATTCGGACCGGATCGAAGTGCGAAGTTGGAGTGGCCTGAATTTCCATATGACAGGACCTCATGAGTATTACAGACGGCGAACCGTTGCATTTCAAAGGAAAATGAAGTTGACGTACCCAGCAGGCGGGAATGCGATCCTCTTGCGACCTTGCGAGAAGTGTTATCATAAAGAGCATTATCCGTCACGTTTAGTCTATCATAAAGAGAAATTTAGTGATAATCCACTAGTTGACTCCTTAAACTCTGATGAAGGCAGGTATTTCATGCCACCCGTGGAAACGCCCGGAGACGAGTCCGGGGCATAATGGGCTGGCGAGCTTCGCTCGGGCCAGGACTCCCGATTCACGGAGACCATGGTCTAGGTCTAGGTCTAAATTCATAATTAGTTGAATCTCGGGTGCTAATGGCCCAGTATCCGGTCTGCATCGAATATCTAGACGTGTTCGGACTCCGGAGAAAGGCTGAAGTTACTCGAGGTTGAGATAACAACGGTTGTGCAACATGTACTACCACTGTTTTCAACGTCAACCCTTGACCCATGTGGTTGCAAACCCCAGTTGCAAATGCCGCTGCCGGTTGCTGGCCTCAACCTAAACGGCTAGAGTTGATCGCGAACCCGTTTGGAGGTTGACGTTGAAGCTAAGAAATCATGAAGCTGGTTCTCCCCAAGAGACTCCTCTGGATCATGCGTGACTACAAAATAAAGATACAAGGGCAGGAAACCGCGTTATTTGCCTCATAGGAGCTACGGAGTGACTATTCCGGGGGGAAGTGGCCGAGACTCGGGAGACGTGCGGCAAGGCGACCCTAGCGAGAGGTGCAGCTGTTATTGGGATGCACGTGCGGATCATTAGATGAGGATTAAATTCAAATTTTTATGGCTTATAAGGGACGCTCATAGAAGATGCGAACAATGGGACGCACAGGCGAACGTGAATACATCCGGAGAGTAGACCGGCTACGAGAACAACATAGATCATGGAGACCTTCCGATAGACCAATGCTCATAGAGATAACAAAGACCTCCGGCCAGGACCGAAGGTGGGGCGGACCAAAAACCTAAACATCAAACGGACACGAAGAAAGTGAGAACCCACCTCGCTCCACCCAGCAAACAACCAATTCGAGATGCGGATTCCCCCGCAGCGGGCTGTCATATCAATAGAAAATACGTAACAAACTTATTCGCAGACGCTGAGGTTCCAAATCCCTCGCCACCGTTTCTTTGCAGCCGTTTGCGATTAGGGTGGCATAAACAGAATCTTGCGTAAGATTCTCCCTTTTGATGCCCTGGGCGTCGGAGATTGATTTTTCCCCAACCAATCTTCTTGAACTTGGTAGAGAGGCTGTAGAATCAATTACGCAAGTGTCGAGCAGCTTTTGCCTTCCAACCCGAGCATGTGAGGAATACCCACGCAACAACCTGAGCACCGAATCGGCAATCCTTTACACCTTCGTTTGGGACTTCCTGAGATCTCACGCCCCTCAGGCTCTTAGTACATGGCATACATAGAGTGCACGATGCTCTCGTTATGCTGGTATGCATATTTCCTTGGTGATGGCGGGTATGTTAACTACGACTCACCTTGGTAAGGGTGTTTGAGCACCCACTTCGCCCCTTTCACTACCACAACGGTGTCGGCATGTCAGAATCGGGTGTTGATCTACGGTACTGGTGGACTTATAGCATTTTACTTGCATGTTTGAAAGTACTTTGTCGTCCGGGACAAACACGGTTGTAGCTGAGTGAGCCCACCGCGACTACCCTATATTTAGCCTTTGCACCTGCATATACACATTTTAGTTTTATCTGAAAAGATTCGAAACAATGAATGCTGAACTGAGCGAGTGCGCTGCGCACGCGAACAGTCGAACATTACGTAAGCCTTGGTTTGTGCCAACTATTTCGCAAACAGCTGAAGGACTCGACAGCCAAAAGCTTTGCTGAAGTGTTTGGGAGATATCAGTGGCGAGACACCGGGATGACTACAGCTTTGGAGTTCACACATGTAGATAGCATTTGAGCGATCACGAAGACTCGTTTACATACAAAAATAGTACATGCAGTCTATACGGACATGGTTGTTTTGGCCCTTGCGGGGATGGGGATGGAAGGAGAGGATGGGTCATTTTGCAACCTTGATAGTCGAAATACAAAGGATTAAGGTTTTCTGGAGTTGGAGGGAATTGAAAGCTTGAGAATGGCCGTCGCAAGCTGTGGCTGTCGCCGCTGGAGTTTGTTCAGATCGCAGAACAGAGGTAACCGGCGCTCCCACTTCATGGCCGTCTTTGGAACAGTACACAACTGCTTCAGTTCCGTGTCCCAAGGATAATTATTCTCGACGGAAATCATGATGACGGCTTCGAAATGCAATGCCGCCTCGTCGCACCGTTGCGCCTTCACCAAGATCCTCCCCTTCTGGCCCAGGTGATCCGCTACCCCCCGATAATTTTTTTGGATACGGTAGATAGCGATGATGTGATCGTGCCAACAGATAGCGCCATTCCAATCTCCTTGGCTACTTTTCAATTCGGCGAGGGTAGAAGCGACCGACACCGAGTCCTGTGATAGTGGCATGTTGTCAAACAATAGGCACGATTCTCCAAATGATGAAGTTGCTTCTTCGAGCTTTGATTGTTTCTGGAAGCATTCGCCCAGATTTCTAAGTCCCGATGCTAGCGCCCATCGCGCTCTACCCTGCCGGGCAATTGAAACGGACTCTTGAAGAAGCACTTCCGCCTCAGGATATTCGCCCGATTGCGTCTTTATGCAGCCTATTTCTCGTGAGATATCACTTAAACCACTATACCAGCCAATGTTTTGAGCGATCAGACGAGCCTTCGAGAAGGTCTCGAGAGCCCTCTCAGAATCAAGCCGCCCGCGGTACACGAACCCCATGGTTCTGAGCGCTCTGGCTACCGCCAACCGATCGCCCGACCGAAGGGCAACTGCCACGGCTTCCTCCAATGTGGCCAACGCCTCGTCCAACTGATCCGTCTTCCTTTGAATCTCTCCAATTCTCTCCAGACATAGTGCTGCCCCGACATCGTTTTCATATGTACGATATATTTCGAGGCATTCGCGCAGGAGTCGCAAAGACTCGTCCATCTGAATTTGCATGCAAAGCGAGCATCCGAGCCAGAATGATGCATCGGCTATCCCAAGCGGATCATTGAGATACCGAAAGTGCTCGAGGGCAGCGCGAGCCGTGGCAGACGTTCGACCGTAGTCTGAATAACGGTATGCTGCGGCAGCTTGCTTCCGGAGAACGCTGGCTATGCCTTTGGTATCCGCCTCTTCCTGATAGAGTCGTAAGGCTTCGTCGAGGTATGTAGAGCTCTTGTCAGGATTTCCTTTCCAACTCTCAAGGTCCCCGAGGTTCTCCAGGAGGGCAGCCGATCGGGTTTGGTGATCAGCATTCGCAGGGGTGGGAGTGCAGCGAGGCTATTAACGCGAAGGTAAGGGATTCTATCAATGACAGTGGATGTCGGAATGCTTACTAGATAGGCGACTGCGGTTCGACATGACCTAGCCGTCAATCTTTGTTGAAGATCACCGTTCCAACACCCTATCATCAAGTCCCAAAGCTGAAGGCAATCGCTAAGACGCGATGCTCCATCAACCTGCGGAAGAGGACTCTCAAAAATCTTGAAGATGATAGCGTAATCGTTAGATGTTTCCTCATAAGGCAAATCCCCTGTCATAATCTGCAAACGGATGTTTGTTCCCATAGAGCACTAATGAAAAGAATGGGACAGGTGCTGACCTCCCAAACCAGCCAGGCCCAGGCGTACATGTCGCTAGTTGGTGCGCGTGGCGCGCCTTCGATGAGCTCAGGACTATTCCATCGAACGGACCCCTTGGGGCCTGTTGACGTCTCCAATCTCTTGAAACCGGTATGTTCATGGAGTACTGCCAGACCAAAGTCGCACAGGCGGGCCTTATAGTCGGCACTGACCAAAACATTAGCCTTGAAAGGGTGATATACATATTCAGCAACCGACGATTCCTCGTTCGAGAGGGCTTGGCTTACGGATTTAATATCGCCATGGCAAACCGGAGGGTTTAGCTGGTGAAGGAAAGCCAACGCGTCGATGGTGTCGTAGACCTTGGTCCACGGAATCAGCCAGGCGATCAAACAGTCATATGTTCCTTGCGCCACACACCAGCGATAGCTTCTCGGGCACTTCGAGATTGCGCGCCTTGACAAATTCACTAACGTTCCCGTTGGGCTCCCAAGGTGAGAGCAGCCATGCTTTAGAGTGCTCAAAGTCGGCGTAAAACCCGAGGAACTTGGCGATGCCTGGATGCGCGTCGAGACTCGACCACACCAACATCTCCCTGGTGAACGCCTACCAATGGTTTACTTCAGCTACCTGTGGTTATTAAGAAGTGCCGGGACCTACTCGTTTGGCCCTCGCCGTGGTAGCAAAGTCGGATACTCTGATCTGCTTGACGGCCACTAACTGCGGCGGGCCATGCAGACGCGAAGCTAGCCAAGCGGGGAGATAAACAGACCGATGTAGCTCGGCTCGTCGAATGATACCGAACCCTCCCTCTTTCTTTTGATTGTCATCAAGCAGCACGATTCTCCGACGATCAACGTGGAATTTTGTGAGTTTCTCATATTCTTCGTCCTGGAAGGGAGAGGGCATGTTGGCGAAGAAATTCTAATTTGGACCACGCCGGGGCTTACCACTGCTTGTGCGTGGAGACTTCCTTGATCCATGGATTGCGTCGCGGACATTGTTTTAGGCAGCCTCAATTGAGACTCGGGGACGGAGAATGGGTATATGAGGAGAAGTGTGTGGTGGTCGTTCTCTATCGTGCAATGAGGTGTGGCTTCAAGGGAGTCCGCACAGCGCCCAGAACGACCTTTCCTCACGAGGGAATTTTGCCGGAGGCCTCCCTGAATCTGCCATATTAGGAAGGTAGATGTTGTTTTTTTTTTTTCAGATGTTCCCCTGCCCCTGAGATTTCAGAGGCAATATATTTTGGCTTTGGAGGCCACACACGAATTTCTCGAACCCCTTCCCCGACAGCCAATAGTCGCAAGCCCCAGCGCGAGCTCTACAGAAATCCGACGACTGAATGGCGCGTAAGAGAATCCTATTTCTGGTATGATCCAATATCCATTCTGGTGGCGGTGCCTAAGTGCTTCGTTGGCGGCTCTGCGCTCTTGGGGTCGCCGATAGCCTATATGCAGGGACATGCCCTTCCCAGAACCCGGTAGGGTAAGTTAGGTGATGGGTCTTATCGGTTATAACCAGCATGCACTTAGGCGCCCAAGGCTTCTCGCTGATTCATTTTTGTCACTCATAGTAAGCTTCGTCGTTGTGAATTTTATCCGGGCAAGCACTTCTAATTCCACCACGACATCTTGGCACGATACGCCGGTCATGACCCCACCATTTCGAATCTAGCCCACGTTAGCCCGGACATTGATAGATAGATACAAAGAGGTGATGAAGCTCGTAGCATGCCGTTAATGAACTACTTGTAAATGCCCAAAGTCGTACTTTTGGGGGGCTGCTTTCTGGGAAAGGAAAGAAAGGCCTGGCCCCGAAACGAAGGGGTAATCTGCTATTCAGCCTTCTGGCTATAAACATCAAACCCGGATATAATTTTTACCAAGCCCAATTTTCCCTCGGCCCAAACTGCGGCCCGGATGTCAAGAACGCCAGAAGCCAGCATTGAGAGCTCATTACTATGGCCTATCTTGGCCGGCTGCAGGGAAAGGTGAAGACAGCTGTGGGGCCACCTTGAAGGCCCGGTGGAACCGTCAAATGTGGCGCTCTCCGCTCCAAAGGGATTACCCTCGTAAGAGCTTTCCGCATCGCTATCTTCTTATTTTCTGAGTCACAAGGTGGGCATGATGGTTGGAGATATTGTATCGTCCCTAAATCCAAGCTCTCTCAGCTTATGTTTGCGTTCAAGAGAATAGTTAGAACGGAATCATGAATTGAACCGTTGCATTTCAAAGACAAATGAAGATCGCGATCCAAATCATCTCCTCTTGCGGGTTCGCGAGATTGTTACCATAAAGCGCATTACTCACCACGTTCGGTTTATAATGCAGAGAAAATTCAGATGAAGCAGTAGTCGACGCCTTAAGCTCTAATGAGGGTGGGTACGTGGATTTCATGCCGCCTAGTCTCTGGGGAAACGCATGGGAACGAATCTGGATACCTGCTCGAATACAGATGGATTAATAAGTATGATGATATCGTGCACCTAACCCTGCCTCTTGAGAGACCGGCAACCAATACGGACGGGAAGAGGATGCTGAGGTCTCCTTTGCAGCGGTACCGGTGACCTGCGCGTAATCACAGATGCCGGCAACAGCGAATGCCGAAGCCGATGCTTCCCGCCACTGGCGGGTTCGCTGAACTTCGTTGGTTTCTTTTTCTTCCTTTTTCATCATACTAAAATTTACTAGGAAGGATAAGAAGGAATGAGTTCCAAAGGTTCGCACCTTTCTCCATCTACCGTGCACGAAAGTCACCCTAACCACTGTCAACTCCATTGGCACCGTCTCATAGGCCTGGGTTTCGATTCGCTTTTTAGCGTCACTGGAAAAGTGGCGGTTATTACCGGAGGAGGTTCCGGGATAGGCGAAATGATAGCGACGGCCTTGATACAGAATGGAGCGAAAGTGTACGTCTCATCCCGAAAGGAGCGGGAGCTCAAGAACGTGAGTCTTCACTTGATTTTCAAAGGCGCTCCTAAAGTGAATGACGCTTGCCTCATGGTAGGTTACAGACAAACTAAATGCTGCATACCCCGAATCGTGCCACTACGTTGTTGCCGATCTGAGTGTGAGAAGTGGAGGACCTCGGGTTGATCCGGGCGGCGGTCTGACACTTGTTTTCACTAGTCAAAGGCTGGCTGCGACTCTTTGGCGGATGAAATAAAATCCAGAGAAAACAAGATTCATGTTTTAGTGAACTGTTCCGGCGTAAGCTGGGGAGCACCATGGGACAACGTTCCGGAGAAGCAAGGTCCGTTGCCAGCGGTATCGGCACTGTAGAGGTACTATGGGGCTAAATAAAACTGCACTCACGACTTTGTAGGCTGGGATCGTATTATGTCTGTGAATGTCAAGGCACTCTTTTACTGTAGGTGACCTCCTTCTATGGTCTTGACTTTCGCTGGCTCAAGCTCGACTTTGATAGTGACTGTTGCGTAAGTACTGACAGGATCAATCCTCTGAAACGCACTCTTACGCTTACCGTTGGTCGACCAGGTTGACGGACCTGCTCGCGAAAGATTCTACCGCTGAAGATCCTGCCAGAGTTATCAACATCTCCTCCAACGCAAGTTTTTCTGCACACGCGGACGACTCTGCGATGGGGAACAGGGGAAATGGCGTATGGGCTTGTACGGAGTATCTTTCGAGACTTTGGTCCCGTCTCGAATCCAATCATATCCATGATATTATCCTCATTTGCAGATAGTACCTCGAAAGCAGCCGTAAACTACCTCACCCGCCTAATGGCTGTCACATTGTCCAAGAGATACATAACGTAAGCCTAAAAAGCATGATGAGTACTGGTCAAGACTCAAAGGCGGACTTTTAATAACAGGGTCAATGCAATCTGTCCAGGGTTAGTCTAATCTGTGTTACATCGTAGAAGTTCCTCAATAGAATCCCTCCCTCATTCAGCCTCTTCCCTTCGAGGATGACGAATTTCGTATTTAGGGAGGCTAGCGACGCTCTCGCTCGGAATCAACCACTTGGTGCGTCTGGGTTCATCTCCATATGCATCAAAATCATGGAGCAATGAATGTATTTCGTTTAGGCCGAGTCGGAGACGCCGAAGACATGGCTGGTATGGTGCTCTTCTTGGCATCCAAGGCGTCTCGGCACATCAATGGTGCGGCAATCCCCTTGGATGGTGGCGCATTCATACACCCTCGTCAAGCTCGCGTTGAATTTCAAGCAACCTCCAAGCTCTAAGTCTTCCAATCTTATACAAGCACACTCGTGTAGACACAAAATAAAATAAAATCGGTATTATTATCAATCGTCACTAGGCCTCACCCAATCGCCACTCCTTCCTCCACTCTTCGCAACCACCTTGACGCCCTCGATTCGCATTTCTTTCCCAGAAACAGCCTTCAACATATCCCAGACGCAGAGCAACGCCCCATTCACGGCCATGAGTGCTTCCATCTCCACGCCCGTTTGGCCTTGACACTCTGCAGTGGCTTTGCATTCGAGGGTGTGGGCGTGGGTTTCGGAAGGAGTAAAGACCACCGAGATATGCGTCAGGGTTATTGGATGACACAACGGGATGATCGACGAAGTCTGTTTGGCTGCCAGAATTCCGGCGAGTTGAGCGGTTGTCAAAACTGGTCCTTTGGAAGCGGCCTTGTGCTGCTCCTTTGTCAGAGGAGCGGAGGTCCCAAAGCTAATCTTCGAAGAATATACCAGATTGAAGGCATCGGGTGTGAGGTGGATTCGACCGATGGCTGTTGCTGAACGTTTCGTGATGGCTTTTTCCGAAACGTTAACCATCGATGGGTTTCCGGTAGCATCGACATGTGTGAGTTTCGGTGACGAGTTTCGGGGTGCGGAGGTTGCAAACGTTCTGAAGGCCCGGGCGGAAAGGCTGGCATATGACTGGGGAGAAACCTGAAGATCATAACTAAAAGGATGGGAACGCATAAAAAGTGGTGGCATGGATTGTTTTGATCGAGTGGTGGATGGAACCCTAGCTTTCGGGGCTGAAATAGAACATGTTAAAATGACCTCTCCTTTCCCAGAAAGCTAGAACCCACTCAACCGCCTATCAGGATCATGGGTCGATTCGTCGTCGTATCAATTTCTCCCATTTCTTCGTGCTTTTCTTTCTTCTGCCCGACAGCAAAGCCAACTAGGCTCGACAATTCGTCGTCGCTAGCGCCTGCGCGAAGGCGGTC
>WSTX01000336.1:0-11231 GCA_019633405.1 Tulasnella sp. 408 | reverse complement strand
ATCCGTAGAGCAGTATCGCGATGAGCTCACGAAGCTCGTTAGCAATTTGCAATTGTTCGTTAGTTTCCTCCTCACCGCTCGAGGTTGGCGCTTACCTCTTCTCTCAAAGGGAGCTTCAAGGTGTCGAACACAAGATCGTGGAGCTGAACTCTAGAAACGCGATACGAAAGGCATTCCTGTCCAACCACAACGCCGAAGCTTTGAAGGGATATCAAGAAGCAATTCAGATAGCACTGCAGCAAATACAGGTTCGGAAGTCATCGTTCGGCGTGACCACGTTTGCTGATCTGATTTTGCGAACAGCTTTTGGCTGCCATAAATACTACGGCTTTGGTAACGGAGCTATGTCAGTTTAGCTCTGTTTACGACATGCCAGTGTTCTGACCCCCTCCTTAATAGACGACAAGGAAAAACGCAAGGAGGAGCAACGGCTCCTTGACCGCTTAGGCGACGCGAGTTACGGCGCTCGAGGCGACGCGATTCAGGATGTTACCTGCCTCGAAGGAACGCGAGTAGAGATCCTCGAAAGTATCGATGCCTGGATAAGGGACCCGTCGGCCTCGGAAAAGGTGCTATGGATCAGGGGAATGGCGGGGCGCGGTAAATCGACGATCGCGTCGACCGTCGCTCACCGATGGAAGTACCAGACGGCATCGGCCATTTTCCATTTTCGTCGTGGCCAAAACGAGGCGGACAAAAAGCTCGTGTGCGCACTCGCTAGGCAGTTAGGCTGTTGTACCCTCGTTCCCGAGGTCAAAACGTCCATCCTGCAGAGCGTTGAGGACAACCAAGACATCGGACAGGGACGTTTACGAGAGCAACTTCACGCTCTCCTCATTCGTCCCCTGGGAAGCCTCCCAAATACGTCCCTCCCAATCCTTCTTGTCATCGACGCACTCGACGAATGCGAGGACGTTACTTACGCAGTCAATTTTGTCAAGCTCCTTGATGAATTTTTACCTTATCTTCCGGTCAACGTCAAGTTCCTTCTCACCACCCGTCCCGAGACTCCACTTATTCGCGCTCTCGAACCGAGGCAGTGGCACGCCCTGGATCTCGACAATACTGTCGGCGTGCATAATGACATTGCGGCATTTCTGAAACACGGCATCTCAAAAATCAGGAAGGATAAGGAGGAATACGAACTCAAGGAAGACTGGCCGGGCCAAGAGAACATGGAAACTATTGTACAAATGTCTCAAGGCCTATTCCAATGGGCCCGAACTGTGATAGAGTACATGATGGAAGGGTCACCTCACGATCGGCTTCAAGAACTCCTGAATTCGCCTGGGATATGCGACGGCATGGACAATCTCTACTTGACAATCCTGTCCAGAGCGTTCGAAAAGGCGAAGAAGAATCGTCTTCGAGCGGAAGTTTTCGTTCATCTGCTGAGTACCCTGATTGCCGCGCCAAACCCAATTTCACTCGAAGTCTTTATTTACCTTGTTGCGGATCATCCTGCCATCCAAAGCAAATCCATGAAGGACGCCGTGCAATATCTTCGTGCCGAAGTTCTCGGTGATCTTGGGTCATTAATTCACATTCCCGAGTCATCCACCGGTCCTATCCGACTCATGCATACGTCAATCCGAGACCTATTGGTTGATGTAGAACGGTGTAAGAAGGAACCATATTCAGTTGACCTTGCTAGTTGTCATCGCTTCCTGGTGTCGAAATGTCTTGAGCTAATGCGTCGAGATCTGAAGACCAACATTTGCAACCTGTCTGACTTATCAAAGCCGAACTCGGATCCGGAGATCCAGGACCTTGTACGGGTCTCTGTGCCCCAGGGCCTTCAATATTGCTGTCGCAACTGGTCAACGCACCTTATTCAGGGCGTGCCAGAGCCAGTAGGAGATGCTGTTGAGTTCATCCTCCCCAAGTTCAAGCAAATTTGCAAGGAAAAGTTACTCGGTTGGCTAGAAATTATTAGTCTGGTTGGGGAGACACAAGCATCGATAACCGTTGCAAAACAAATGCATATGTGGGCAAAGGTATGCTATCATGAGCGATTATCTGCCTAAATATAGGAAACAAAATCTGACTGAGGAACCTTAGGAGCATTGTGATGCATCTAGCCCTTGGCTTTCAGTCCTATGGAATGATCTGTGGAGGTTCATCATGGTATATCATGAACCAATAGCCTTTGGGGCCCTGCACATTTATGCTTCAGCACTTCCATTCTGCCCGGTGAAAACCACACTCTGGAGACACTACAGCAGGTTTGCCACCACTCGGGTACTGAATGGCATACATGGCACAACATGGCCATCAGCCCTGTGGACAAAAAAGACCAGTAGTGAGGTGCACGATGTTGCATTTTCACCAAACGGAAAGTTTCTTGCCTTTGAATCACATGAGCATACAATCCAGATGTGGGATGCTGAGGCCGGTGCACCAATTGGACAGCCACTGAGAGGGCATAACGACGCGGTTTTGAGTATCTGCTTCTCCCCAAATGGGAAGCTCCTTGCATCTGGATCCGCAGACAAGACCATACGATTGTGGGATGCTGAGACTGGGACACCGATTGGAGAGCCACTGAGAGGCCATGGCGACTCAGTTTGGAGTGTGTGTTTCTCCCCAAATGGGCAGCGTCTTTGCTCCGGATCAGATGACAACACCCTCCGGTTGTGGGATGCTGAGACCGGGGCACCGATTGGAGAGCCACTGAGAGGCCATAGGTACTCGGTTTTGAGTGTTTGCTTCTCCCCAAATGGGAAGCTCCTTGCCTCCGGATCACATGACAACACCATCCGGTTGTGGGATGCTAGGACTGGGGCACCAATTGGAGAGCCATTGAGAGGCCATTACAACAGAGTTTCGAGTGTTTGCTTCTCCCCAAATGGGAAGCTCCTTGCCTCTGGATCACGTGACAAGACCATGCGATTGTGGGATGCTGAGACTGGGACACCAGTTGGAGAGCCACTGACACACCATGACAACTCAGTTTTGAGTGTTTGCTTCTCCCCAAATGGGAAGCTCCTTGCCTCCGGATCACATGACAACACCATCCGGTTGTGGGATGCTGAGACTGGCACACCAATTGGAGAGCCACTGAGAGGCCATGGCAACTCGGTTTTGAGTGTTCGCTTCTCCCCAAATGGGAAGCTCCTTGCCTCTGGATCAAGTGACAAGACCATCCGGTTGTGGGATGCTGAGACTGGGACACCGATTGGAGAGCCACTGAGAGGCCATGGCGACTCAGTTCTGAGTGTTTGCTTCTCCCCAAATGGGAAGCTCCTTGCCTCTGGATCCCATGACTACACCATCCGATTGTGGGATGCTGAGACTGGGACACCAGTTGGAGAGCCACTGAGAGGCCATGGGTACTCGGTTTTGGGTGTGTGCTTCTCCCCAAATGGGAAGCTTCTTGCCTCTGGATCAGGTGACAAGAGCATTCGATTGTGGGATGCTGAGACAGGAGCACCCATTGGAAAGCCACTGAGAGGCCATGACAACTTGGTTTCAAGTGTTTGCTTCTCCCCAAATGGGAAGCTCCTTGCCTCCGGATCACATGACTACACCATCCGATTGTGGGATGCTGAGACTGGGACACCAGTTGGAGAGCCGCTGGGAGGCCATGGGGACTTGGTTTTGAGTGTCTGCTTTTCCCCAAATGGGAAGCTCCTTGCCTCTGGATCACGTGACAAGACCATCCGATTGTGGGATGCTGAGACTGGGACACCAGTTGGAGAGCCGCTGGGAGGTCATGGGGACTCGGTTTTGAGTGTTTGCTTCTCCCCAAATGGGAAGCTCCTTGCCTCTGGATCACATGACAAGACCATCCAATTGTGGGATGCTGAGACTAGGACACCAGTTGGAGAGCCCCTGGGAGGTCATGGGGACTCGGTTTTGAGTGTTTGCTTCTCTCTAAATGGGAAGCTCCTTGCCTCCGGATCACATGACAAAACCATCCGGTTGTGGGATGCTAGGACTGGGGCACCAATTGGAGAGCCACTGAGAGGCCATGACAACAGAGTTTCGAGTGTTTGCTTCTCCCCAAATGGGAAACTCCTTGCCTCTGGATCACATGACAAGACTATCCAATTGTGGGATGCTGAGACTGGGACACCAATTGGAGAGCCACTGAGACACCATGACAACCTGGTTTTAAGTGTTTGTTTCTCCCCAAATGGGAAGCTCCTTGCCTCTGGATCAGGTGACAAGACCATACGATTGTGGGATGCTGACACTGGGGCACCAATTGGAAAGCCCCTGACAGGCCATGATCACTTGGTTTTGAGTGTCTGCTTCTCCCCAAATGGGAAGCTCCTTGCCTCCGGATCACGTGACAAGACCATACGATTGTGGGATGCTGAGACTGGCACACCAATTGGAGAGCCACTGAGACACCATGATAACTCGGTTTTGAGTGTTTGCTTCTCCCCAAATGGGAAGTTCCTTGCCTCCGGATCAGATGACAAGACCATCCGGTTGTGGGATGCTGAGACCAGGGTACCAATTGGAGAGCCACTGAGAGGCCATAGCAACTCGGTTTTGAGTGTCTGCTTCTCCCCAAATGGGAAGCTCCTTGCCTCTGGATCAAGTGACAAGACCATGCGATTGTGGGATGCTGAGACTGGGGCACCGATTGGAGAGGCACTGAGAGGCCATGGCAACAGGATTTCTGGTGTTTGCTTCTCCCCAAGTGGGAAGCTCCTTGCCTCAAGATCAGATGACAAGACCATCTGGTTATGGGATGCTAAGACTGGGGCAGCTGTTGGACAGCCACTGAGAGCCTCTGATAACTTGATTTCGAGTGTTTGCTTCTCCCTTGATGGACAATATCTTCCAGTTCATAACCAAAATATGTGGCATGATGGTGACACATATGCCACTTCCAATTCCCCTGTCCTCCATCATGGCCCCAGAAATGTTATGCCACCGGTCCCTGGCAGTAAGCTGACTTCTTGCTCCCTAAATTCCTTTACAATCCTGAATCTCCTGCATTCATAGTATCAGGTAGCTCAATCGACCAACCACATCACTCTGACAAACATCCTTTGAAAATGTCTTCCGCAAGTTTTCTTGACCATGAAGGACAATGGGTGATGTTTATGTCAAAGCGGCTCTTTTGGTTTCCCTCGCAGTACTGGAGTCAGACCACAAAGATACTACTTTCGCATGGCAGGCTGGTTTTCACCTTTGGTAAATTGGTTCTCTTTTCAGATGTCTCCGATGCCCTCAGTTGTAGTCCGGTCTAATACTACATAGCTGTTCTGCACCCACTCTGATACTGTCAAATGTCTAATTACTCAGCTACCGTTGGGTACACTTTCCCTCTCCATCAAATTGCAAGGGCCAACGGGAAATGTGAAGAAAAGCGTCCAACCAGAGGGCCCCAGGATATGGGACTGACATCACGCTAAGCTGGATCTTAATAGTATTAACTGTTCACTGTTCCCCGGTACCCTTCACTCCCCTAAAGCACTATCGAAGCTGCCCACAGCATTACTGCGTGTCAATATAGACCAGAGTCTCTAGAAGTGTACTCAGACTGAATTGAGATATAAAGGAGTTTCAATGACCTCGCACAAACCAGCAAGTCGCTGTGCGACCATCATCAGAGGGGTGTACCTGGCATTGAGCCAAACTTCCGTCTGATCAGCGTCATGTCAAGGTCTACTTTGCGGCGACTATCATGCTTAAGTAGCTCAATAGTTTCGGCCTTCGATCACCAACTTCTTCCTTGGGAAAGTCAACCGTTGGCAGGGTGATCGCAGCACGCTTTAGCTCACTGGCAAACCGACTGAGACCCGGTCAAAACTGCCAGCTACTCTAAGGCATGACTCGATGCGAGGTGAAGGTTTGCACTCACCGCGTTAAAATAAAGCTGGACCGCGTCTATGCAGTTAAACTCCAAGGGGGAGATTTCTGGTCGGGGAAGAACCTATGTTGAGCAGGACCGTGACCGACTGGACCAAATGTAGAATCCAGCGAACAGCTTCAGATTATCGTCGAAAGACGCTGTCATTTCTGGCTGCTTATCCAGCCAATTCTCGAGGTTGACAGTGCCATGACCCTCAATTTATTCTATCACAATGTATCCGCGCCGACATCCAACCGGACGGAGCCGTAAACAACAGGGAGACGTGGAGGGCTTGGGTTCCGCTCTGATTGCTCGTCAGTAAAAGTACAGTAGTCTAATTCTGTGTCTACGCTCCTCCCATGAGGTCGGATCCGAGGTGATGAAGAGCGGTCCAGCTTCGTCAACCTCGGATTGAAGGAGGTTGGTACCCCTTAGAAGAGTGCAGGCATTCATCATCCCCCTGCGTGTTGGAAGTAAGGAGTGATAACATGACCCCTGCAGGTTTGGCTGTGCTGAGAGGTGGTAACGACGTTGGCAAGGAGAGCGCGACGGGATGAGCTAGCGAAGACAGGGTCAACGTTATCTTCGCTGACGGGTGCGGCAGTGCTTCTTTCGTTGTAGTCTGTTCAACGTTCGGAGATTCACACCTGGTATATATAAGGAGAGGCCGAAGCACATTCGTGGGACGGCACCAAAGACTGGATGTTTGCCTTTACAGAATCTGATCTCTCTCGATGGCTCCTATATCTTATCGTTGCCTTTCATCGTACATCGTTTATAGTTGGATCGATGCTTAAGACATATATTTCATCGTGCAAGACGGGTAATAATATCCGTGACAAGGGGCGAATTCCGCTTTCACTATCTATGATCCCTCCCGCTTCTCCAAGGGTTGCGCTGCTGCTGTAGCCACAGACTCGGTGCGCGCCATTATTCAGTACAAGCGCTTGGATGTCGGTGTCAGGGCCCGGCCCTCGATGGTTCGCCAAGGACATGAAAACTATGTGAACCTGGAGAGTAGAAAGGCGCTGGGAGCACGTCCTATCAATGGGAAGTGTTTGCCGACATACATACGCACGTTTGGCAAGGCCATGGAATTTCCCGAAAGGGAACCGCGCGCCACCCCCGGAACTAGTTACTCCATAAAGGGACATGAGATTGATTCAATTTAGTTGATGGATACGTCTAAGATGTCCCGAGCATGGGAGAAATAACCTTGTCCTTGGTGATCAGGTGAGCTGGTGCCAGGAGTTCATTTGCGTTTATCGCAGTAAATTTCGCGTTCGCAGAAGCCAATTCGATCTCGAGTCTAAATGCCTCACTGGCCAGATGGATATGAAAAAAAAGGTTGAATGTCGCGGACAGAATCTCCTTGGGAAGGAGTCACCAGATCAGATGTCGGCGGCACGTGTCTTCTTGGTCGATGCCTGGGCCTGAGAAACGGGCGCCGGGTGCTTTGCCTGCGGCTCGGCGTTGTCAAGGGCAAAATCCGCTACGCCTAAATGCTTAAATAACGTCGATGAAACATGCGTGCACGACCTTGCAAGCGGTAACTATGTGCAGGGATGGAGGCCCGCAATTGAAAGGGTGCTGTGGAAGGTGCTATGGCCGGGACGAACGCGAGTGCTTCGCAGGGATAAGTTATGGATGAGAGACTCAGAGACACGAGGACGCCTCGTATGGAAATGAAAGCGGAAGGGAGAGAAATTTCTGGGCGATAGTTCTCTGGGTGGTGTCGTGCGGGAGTCGAGATGACCGGGCTGGTACACATTTGGCCGATGGTCTCAATCGCGGGGGTGGTATTGACAGTATGGTGCAGCCTGTGGTCTTGTCGTTGTCTTGGTGTCCTGGACGGCGATGTGGAAGATGGTGAAACGCCCAATGGTTCCTGTGGCACGAGGGGTTGGAGGTGTGCCCTGAGGATGTGCCACTGCCGTGGCGAAGTTCCCTTTTGCGTGCCAAGTTATTCTCTCTCTTTCACTTTCTCTCCCTCCACCCAACGATTCCCGGATTGTGTCACGTGTCTCCTCAGGGTTCGAGATTTCAGTTTGGGCCAGAACGCGTTGGCTCTCATCTCTCTTCCTCCCCACAACGCACAACGCCCTGGTGCCGCCGGCATGTCCTCCGTTGCCTTTACTCCTCCACTCGACCATTCTATTAAAATCCCTTCCCTCGTTTCTTTCCCCGCGACGATCGCGGATGCACTGCCGGCGGTTCGCCTTCTCTCCCGTTCGTCGCCCAAGTCACTGGACAGCACTTGGCACTGGACTCAGACCAGCGTCCACAACTAGCCGTTAGAAGCACTCAGGCTGCCCGGAAAACATAAGCGGAGACACCCAGGACTACGAGATTGGAGGACTTGGACAACGACGGCTTGGATGACTGCCGGAACAGCTTGTCCTACCACCCCGCTCGACTCTGGCAGGGACGACCCCCCTCAATCCTTCTTCCAGTGGGCGGTCTGTCTGGCAGGCTCACCCTGCTTTTTGCCGCCAGGGGCTCGCTCACTCGGCCTCTACAGTCGCCCCACTGCACCTGTTGACGACATGGAACTGGGACAACCAACGGCTTCTCCTCGCCCCCAACAACGTACCAGCCGACGTCCTCTCGGGACCCATCCCTTTCATTCCCGTACCAAGAAGGAGGAGGGAAAGAGCGCAGTCCATACAGCTCAGGCATTCATCAACAAGGACGATTCCGACGCGTTGCCCCTGAAGAGACATCCCCCGCGCGACTTCCTCGACAACGCCCAGCACGCCACCATCGTCACCACTTCCACCCTCCTCGACTGCGACACTGCAGCTCTCCCATCCCCCGGCCAGTACTCCATCATCGAAGTCCTCTGTACGGAAGGAATTTCCGCCAGATTCACTCGTCGTGAAGCTCGATTGGCTCTGCCGTTGGGCACGTCGCCCTGCTAGACGGTAACCATTCGGTGAGAATCCAAGCTGCCTCGAACATCTTTGGTAGCTGACCTCTTGGTCACGTAGGTGGGCGCATCGAGATGGTGTATCGACGCTTCTGGACTACGAAGAACTCTACAAGGGATTGCACCTTCTCGGCCACGGGAGGTCAGCAACAGCTCGACGACCCTAACCTCCGTCCTGACTGCGTTTGACCAGCCAGCTTGATCATGGTGCGGAGGACCGCACATGCTCTCGCTGCACTCTGGAGAACGGTCCACCGACGTCCGGGTTCCGATCCCGATCCGATGCTTCCATCGGCGTCAGCGGCAGGAAGCAAAATCGCCGCCCAGTGACCTGATCGACAAAGACGCCAGCGGTCGAATGTTAAGAAACCCCTTCGTACTGGCTTCCAAGTTCTTGTTCTGCCTCATTCGGTGAGCGTCAAGTTAGCAGGTCTTACTTTTCCGTAAAGCGTCACTCACGTTCGTCTCGTCCTCCGCAAAGACCGTTTATGCGCCATCACGAACGCCTTATCGGCCAGCGCGCCCTCCGGAACACTCGCTCTCACCAGGATTACCACGACACGCAAAGGGGCGTGTTACCGGCGACGATCAAAATGCTTGGCGAGACTGCCAACCGCTGTTCGAACGCCCAGCTGGACGCGAAGAACCTTGCTGAGACTTGGACCTTCGGCAAACTTGAATCGCAGCACACCCCGCTAGCTGCATGCTTCGATCGGCTCGGAATCAATAAACGGGCTTCGTTCTGTTTCGACCTCTTGCGAGTCTTGGGACGGTAGGTCATTCGTTCCTCCTGTTCCTGCGATCGCCTATTTGACGATGTTCTGTAAACAGCTAGGACACCCCGACATCCCGTTGCGGCTTTTCATGGGTCTCTACACACTCAAGGTCGCTGAAAGCCGTTACGCTTCACCCCTGCGAGAAATCATATCGAACACGATTTCGGTTACGCAACGTCACATCTTCTCTACCTGACCCGGATTATATTCACCTTTCAAGCCAAGTCCGTAGTAGCACGTCCCAGCATCACCGAGGAACGAGTTTTCTCTCCTTACTTCTCTCCCTCCACCCAACGACTGAAGCTAAAGTTCCCGCCCCCACGACTCTCAGCCGGCTCCTCCAAGGACTTGCTACTTGCTACCGCTACCCACCGTTAGTCTAGCGGAGAGCGTCTCAGAAAGCAAGTAGAGGCTATCACATCCGCGACGGTTATTGCGATCCCGACTCCTTGGCCAGCTGAGCATGACGAAGAAGAAGCCGCTCATTGAACCTGCGAACGTACGCGTCCATCGCCCAGATGCGAAGAAGAGATTGGGCCGCTGTACGTGACCTCGACTCGAGTAGTTGAAGGGATTCGGAGATTGGGAGCTCAGCGTTTCAATGACGTTCCTGGGCAGCTTTTCGACTTTTTCGATCTCACTCAGACCATTACCAACCATGAAGCTTAAGTACATTCTAGCATGTCCCATCATCATTCACGATTCCGACCGAACTCGTTCGATCCTTGGTCCGCATGGCGGCTTCGCTATTACGGAGGGTGGTGTGTTCGTCGTTGCAAGTTCAACCGCCAAACGACGCGCCTCGAAGACTAAAGGAATTAGGTGGCGCCCAAAGATGGTCTGTCAGTGAGCACCATTGTTTCATTTACGACACATACGTACTCGAGTACTGACACGAGCTGTGGAACAGCTAGCTCTTGTTGTCCTTCCAACCACTAGCGATCTGCTCCACCATAGTTCCAATACTGGCAACGAGTTCACCCACACCGACTATATAGCCACCTAAGCGCTGGTAGATGCGCTCAAGATCATTATATATGGATTCCTGATGACTCGCGAGCGATCCGCTCGGGGTGCAAGTCTCCAACTCCCAGTTTCGACCGCCGCCTACACCCATTGCCTCGTCACCGCTATCCACCGTGACGCTCGACCTCCAGCAGTTGCTAATCATAACTTAACGGATTCGACAAACGATCACGATCTCTTTCTGTTGATGCTGCAACAAGTCGGGGCAGACCAGGCTCTATCCAAGGAAAGCGGCCTCGGTCGGCGCAGCCTTCCCAATAGCGGTCGCGCGTCCAGTCGCTCTCGTGAGTATACCCCGACCCCAGTCCTCGGCCCTCCTTGTCCGGATTCCCAGAGGAAGTCATTCTGGAAGATGATGCAGGGCTGCAAGATGCTGGGACAAGCCAAATTTTACTCCCGCCGCAATCCGCCAGTTGCCGACACGGAAATGGGCCAACCAATGACTTCTCCCTATCCCCCACAACGCGAGCGTCGACGTCCTCTCTAGCCACTCCCCTTTGACTCGCGCGCCGAAAAGAGAGGGAAGAGCGTACTCTCTACCGCTCAGCCGTCCATCGACAAGGACGATCCTGAAGCGTTGCTCGCTGAAGCTCTAATATCCCGCCGTCCCGCGCGAGGTCCTCGAGGACCCAGAACACGCACCTATCGTTACCACCTCCGCCTCCTCGACTACAACACTGCGGAT
>WSTX01000335.1:0-11255 GCA_019633405.1 Tulasnella sp. 408 | reverse complement strand
AGCAGGTCGCCCAACCTTAGATGGTGGTATAAATGCTGGGCGAGCAGATGGAAGCGCGACAGGAAGCCGTTGCAGCGCAGGTCCCGGGCTCGGAGTGATTGTCGCAGAGTCGACTGTTCCCTGTAGCCGAGTGGCCCACCAATCCTTCACGCAAATAGTTGCCTCACCACTGAAGGCACTTAGCGCGAGCACGCTACACTTTGAATAGTGTCTTCACCTGCCTGCTGCCATATCCAAGATTTTCACCGCTGTTTGTTCAGGTAGACAAGCACCTTCCTTTCGCCACCAAGCCTAGTCCCCCAGTTAGTCAAAAATAAGTAGGTCACTCTGCCTGACACCCACATCAAGCCACGAGAATATACAAATTCTGACAGCTGGAAAGTGTGGGTTCCGGTAGCTGGAACCAACTAGGGTATAGTACTGAGAAGACCTGCCGGTCGTCAATGTCCCGCGTCAGAACTCAATGCGGTGAGACTCACTTTCTCCACACCATACTCCTCGTAATTCGCTCTCATAGATTTTTTCAGCATACTAGATTCTATCGGCTAAGTGGTTCTGAGAAGGAGAGATGATGGAAGCCTAAAGTTATGACCGACTCAATCGGAACGGAGTTAACCGATCGGAGACCGCCAGAACATGACCCGGATCCAGCCCATCAAAGCAATTGGATCCTGTGGATTTTCCTAACGCGTGTCTTGACTCTTCTCCGTACTTTCCTCAACTAGGGATCACCTGGAATTCCGAGTCCGGCGAACTCAGTGGCCTGCGGACCAAGGGAGCGGAAGGAAACAGAAATTTATGTAGGAATTTACGACGGAACAAAGAAGAGCAAACCCACAACTCGGGGTCAGCCGCCAGCGTTTAGTATATGTTCGCCTCTCCCCACCTCTTCCCCTCTCGCGCGCGGTAGTCAATATCCTCTCGCAAAGACATCCGCGACGATCCTTTTACCATGGAGGAATCACCATATCCCCGGTTGCCCCCACCTCTCAAGTACATCAACTCGCCGTGGCTCTCCGTGCTTCCGAAATACGTCACGGAAATTCTTGTACGCCATCATCCCTCGGGACCCGGTACCGGGGCCCTTCCACTAATTTGTTAATTCTTTTCAGAATGCAATATGGTATGCGATGTTCTCGCAAGAGCCACTCCGTTATGAGCGGGTTGCCTTGGCATATCATGGTTTCCATATCGTCGATGTAAGCCACCGCCCTGTTCCATCGAAGAGGCCGTTTCACAACGTTTGCCACTTGACTTTCGTAGTTTTTCAGTCCTGATGATGGGTTTCGTGTTCGCCAAATCCAACGGACTGGATCGAAGGACCAACTCGTGGCGAAGCGGGTATCCGCTGGCTTTCAGAGCGAGGTTCATATATTAAGAATACTATCCGACAAATCCATGGAAAATCATCGCAATCACACTGCAATTCCGTCTCTCATCATGTGGGGTCAGAGAATGCATGTCACGCCACTCTACCACCAACTCCTAATGGTCAGCTTCACACCAAACGGAGTACTCAACATAGCGCATCAGCTCATCGAGGTAAGACATAATAAGATCTTTCGATGTTGTATGTTTGCTGAAAGGTGGAGCAGGCAGTAGCGTTCCTTCACGAACATCGAATAGCGCATCTTGTGAGCCTGTTCTCCCCTCTGCTTTCACCACCTGGGCCTGAATAGGCGTGCACTCAGGACATATCACCCAGAAACTTCCTCCTAGCTCGTAACCCTAAACTTCCAAAGCTCCGTCTCCTGCTGACGGACATGGAATTTGCCGTCCAATTAGCTCCAGGCGTCGAGCCCATCGTAGATCTTTGGCACGATTGCCTCCCACCTCCGGAAGGGAAAACCTCAATCAATGCTTTTGCGTACGACATGCTAGGTGTGGGACTTAGCGTATCGTATTTTATTCAGGTTTCTGGAGGGGTTTGGGGGCTGGTTTGAACACCATCGCTGATTTGTTATTTCTCCGCCTTAGGATTGTACTCTGGAACCTACATACCGCGACGTTCAATGGCCAAGTTCTTTTGATGCGTTACACGAGCGTCTAAAGAGTGATACTCCCGAGCATAGGCCATCTGCCAAGGAGGCTGAAGACATCATGCTACTAATCGCTGACGATGCATTTCCAGAATATCCGCGTATGTCATGCCATAGTCCCCGTTCATACTAGCTTGGTGACACCACTTGGTTCGACTACTAGAGAGCACCCGTCATGAGGATTTGGATCTAAGAACGTCCATCAGGTTACTTCCCACTCTGGCGGAGCCAACACCTCTTCCCCGACATCAAGACTCTAGGAGTGATTAAGCGACTGACATTCGTCATGTTCTCCCTTGGTAAGTTAGTAACGGCATGGGGGTTTTCCGTTTCATTCCGCCGAATCGCTGAAGACCCTTTGCCGTTAGTGACTGGACTGCATCGCTGGGAGAAGCCTTGGTTATGTTAAAGGAGCGCATTCGCAGGAACACCAATAATAACGAGTATGGAATCGTTTAGCGAGGATAATCGTACCATTCATTAATGCGCTCTTTCAGTACAGCACCCTAACCCGAGCCAGTCGCCAGCCCTACCTGCTTGAGACTTGCGGTATAAGCCAGATGTTAAACCGGGACAAACGCCACATGTATGCATTATTTTACTCTAGGCGGACACTGTACGAGTACTGCTTCCACCCATTAATACACTTCACGAATTGCTCGCGATCTGGACCAGCAGGGCGTCAGAAAAGCTACTAGCTGAATCGTGACACGCAGTACTTAAGGTGACTGACCCTTAGGCATCAATGCTTGACCATGCGGGATCATTCCTTCGCAGATCTACCATCGCGGGTCTGTTGGGATTGTCTGCCTTTGCTCGTTCCACCGCGATGGCGAGCATGCGCTTCAGTCTGGCCCCCATAATGGCGTCTAGCTCCCCTTGTCGAAGATGAATGTAGATAGACGTCTTTTCGTGGTGCAGATAGGTGAAGTGGAGGTATTTAGGGTCTGAGGAATTCACGTTGAACCGAAGCTCCCAGCCGTCAAGTTTGACGAAGGATCGAGGAATACGCATGTCGAAGATAAACCAGCTCTCTGGCGTTTCGCTCAAAGCTTTCTCGAAATCGGCGGCAGTCGGCATCTTGATTCGTTGATGAGCGTTCTGAGAAGAAAGAACTAAGAAGTATAGGGCATCTCTGAATAAAGGTTACCAGCCTTAATAAGGCGCGATGAACGATACTTTGTGGGATGCTCTGAAAAACCTCGCTTTGCGACTCATTGCGGGCAACGTTTCCATGGAGGGGGTTGAGGTCTTTCACCTGGCAAATATGTTCCTCCTGTGGGAGCTCCACAAGGCCGCGCGTAACAAAGTATAATTCAAGGCTCCGGACAAACGACCCGATCGACCGAGTCTATTGCCCTCTTTTCCCCGCGCGCAGAATCTGGGTCAAAAAGGAATTCAATGGCCAGAGAATGCTCGGAATACTCACGCTTCCACATGCTGCGCTTTTCCGGGTCGGTAACCGAGGAGTTCAAGCTACAAATACAACCATCGAGTTTCGTGTCGAATGTACCTCGCGAGCAGCATACTCGTGCGACGAAGACTGGCCGGATGGGGGCAATTTTTGAGGCGCCGACCGAACCGCAATCAGTCAGAGTCTAGACGCGATCTTCTCCTCTCCACTTCCAGGTCATAAGGCACAACAAGTATTGCCAGTCAAGGAGCCAAGATCCGTAGCTCGTGTTATGGTGCCGGTTTAGAAGACCATTGCCCTCGATCCCTCCGTGACACAGCCGGTATGTCGTGTCACGCTAATTTGATGGATTGCTCGCAGGAAGAAAGGTGGGAGCCGACAAATGAAAGTGCAAGAGTAGAGGATAGTAGGCGGGCGTGTTCTAGATTTCATCAGACATTGCTGCAAGAATGACCGCGAGGGAGATCCAGGCAGAATCTCGGCCACGAGATTCGGGATCATAAGAAGAGACCGTCTTAGGAAATCTTTGCCCGAACATGAAGTACCTAGACAGCCGTTTTGACTTTCCCCTCATCCTGACCGCCCTTTCTTACTGAAACTTCTCCCACCCCCCTAACGAGCTTCCATCTGTTGCGATGTCGCAAGAGCCAGAGTACCCACAGCCACCTCACCTCCTCAAGTACATCAAGTCTCCCCGCACGTCAGCTTGGCCCAGATACGCCCAGGAGTTTATCGTAAGTCAAAGTGCACGTTTCTGTTCGACAAATAGCTCTCGTTCAACGGAATCTAATTAGAACGCTGCGTGGTACATCGTGTCCTCCATCGAGGCGCTTCGGTATAAGAGGCTAGCCTTGTCCTACCAAGGGCGACGTTAGCGGCACCAAAATACACGAGAATGACCCCGAGACTCGCCTAAGCCTATTGCAGTTTTTTTTTCACCCGACAGTGGCTTTCGGGTTCGTCCGATCGGTAGATCGAAGCGTCTCTGTCGCTAAACGTGTAACAGACGTATTTCGGTCAGAAATTGATATTTTGCGACTTTTAGCGGGTAAAAGGATGGAAGATCCGCGAAATCACCAATTCGCATTCTTTGGCGACAACGAATACACATGAGGCCGGTTTTTTCACGGGGCTTATGGGAACGAGAATAGCCCTAACGCTGTCCTTAATCTCGCAAAGCAGATTACGGAGGCAATTGCGCGGCAAGCCGGCGAAGTACCTCGAACGCTCATTTTTCAATCGGCTGTTGCATTTCTACGTCAACATTGGAACGCGCACTTAGTACGTCTTCCCTGGAACTCTGCTCATATTTTCCTTCATGACAGGACATTTCAGCACGGAACTTCCTCCTCACTTGTACCTCTGACTTACAGAAGTCTCGTATTCTCTTAGCCGACTTTGGGCTGGCTGTTCTGTTCCCGGCTGCGGTCGATCCCATACTACTAGACCTCTAGCACCGCTTCTTCACGTCACCGGAGGGAAAGACAGCAATAAACGCTTTCGCTTTCGACATTTACCGTGAAGGGTGCTTTTTACGTCATATTTGAAGGTAAGGAAAGGAACCCTCAATAAGCACGGCTTCCGGTGAACGTCTCGTGGGCATAGGACAATGTTTTCGCGAAGAGATGATCCGGATAGTTGGCGGTTATTTCCTTGAAACTGCACAGAAGGTTGCTTGAGAAACGGCCAGAGATGCGGCCAACTGCCAGAGATGTTGAGGAGATAATGCGAACATCGATGAAGATCAGCCCTTGTCATAGTCCGGCGCGCCACCAAATCGTCCTAGGTTATCGGCCGCTATTGCTCGTATTTTTTATGTAGGAGGAGTCCCCTCCAGCTGCACGATTGACTTTTCGATGTCTATTCGATTGTACCCCACACTCTCGACCGACACTCCCATCCCAGTTACATGTGAGTACAAGACAGAAAATGTCGATTGGTGATGTCCGCCAGCACGAAATCGACTTTGCAGCATGATAGAGTCACATTATTCTTGTAATGTCTTGCACATCTACCAGCGGTGGGATAGGAACTAGAGTCGTGAAACCATGAAGGAGGATTTTGGTCGGGGATAGGGGATAACAAGGAAGATGCCGACACGAACTCGAGCGCGTGTAATATAGCTACAGAGATGTGGGATGCCCGTTTGCCCCACTCCCTCTCCCAGACGACAAACGGATCCCCACCCATCAGCTACCCAAGCTCTGCGTCTCTCGTTTATATTTACTTTACGATGTGGCAAGAGCCAGAGCTTCCAATCGAACCGCCCCCGATCAGGGTGTTTTCTAGAACAGACTTGGCTCTTACTAGGTCACTCTCAAGCATCTAAATCTGCTTTCAGCATGTCATCGTCCCTCTCCAAGTTCACCAGTCGTCACTCGTGGGCATTTGGATCATCTGGTTCAGCTCTCTAGGCAGCCACTGCAAAGCAGCTCGCGTAGCCGCGTTCCCATGACAGCACCCCATTCTCCGTCCCTAAGATGAATGTAAATAGATACGTCGTGCCTGTTGACGAAGCGGGAGTACAAAAGGGTTGGGCCAGAGGAGGCCCGCTCGAAAACGATCTCCCACCCTTCAAACTCGATCACCGTTTGGCTGACCCGCGAGGAGGGATCGAGTACAAGGAGATCCGGGTTTTAAATCTACCCACTGAATAAAGCGTGCGACGTTGGGCCTGGGTTTTCTTTGGTTGTTGGGAAAGGCTTTGGCAAAGATAGGATGGGCGCAGGATGAGGGTTGGTAGTATGTCCTCACCACTAACCATGCTGGGTATTTATTACTTCGAGACGAGTCGGAATTATCGTTATGGTGACAATCGTGTTTGTCGACGTGCATTGTGCTCGCCTCGGATCACGATTGCCACATCCCAATCGCTTGCGAGGGCTGAGATCCTGTGCCCACGGAAGGCCCAGCGTTTTGATCCAGAACGTGTATCAGAGGTGTAGGCCTAGCCGAAGCAATGTAGTGCGCCTATTATCCAACAGCCACAGCGTTTTTGGCGGGATATTTAACCTTGCATACACGCGCTCAGAGAGCCTTGACCAACGTGAGAGACTTTCGAAAGAGAAACAGGGAGTGCCGAATCAGTTGCCCAGGCATCCGCAACAAGCCATTCCTTGGGTTGAATTACCAAGATACGCGTCAAAGGCCATGAGTGTGGTTTAATGCCCTCAGGAACCCGCTCCCTGTTGTTTGAAGATGCCCATCCCATCGGACTTTCGCCCTTGCGATACCTTTACACTACAAAAATCATGCACCGTGATGTGAAATCTGATATTTGAAGCCACTCTACTCCAAGTTACCTTGAAACCTTGGTCAGAATGCGAAAGGCCTGATCCGCCACGTTAATCCTCGAGCGAACCCGTGTAATATGTGCGCCTTAAGGCCCACGGGCCCTAAAAGATATCACAGACGACTCAAATCTCTGGAAAAGTGGTCAATACTTAGAACAGCCGACCGAAAGCGTATCATATTGGCAACCTCTTGCTGGGAGCAGCCGTAGCCGACCGTCAGGTATAGTAGTTGCATGGGGAACGGACGGTGTCCGACAATCGGTCACACCAGACGCTATCTCATCGAGTGAAATGAATTGCTGATCGACTTATTTCTCTCGGTGCATACACCGAACGTGAGAAGAGCCCAATGGGATGCATTTTCTGGAGGCGCCCGAGGGCAAAAAAACCTCAGCAAAATGAGCTTGTCCCGGAGTCCCTAAGTCGTACGCGTGGGTCTAGGCGACCCGCGTAACGGATCAAAAGGCTGAGATCGATGGCGGTCCTGTTTTGCAAGACTTTTTGTCATTGAGGCTACCCTAATACCGAGTGGCGTGCCGGGCCGTGTCAAGCTAATTTTACTGGGCTACCTCATAGACGGAATGTGGACGTCAATGAAAGAAGTCGCGGGTGTGTTAAGGCTTTCGTGACACCCCCCGTGTCAGTCGTGTCGCGCTAACTTGATGGGCTGCCCTAAAGCAGAAAGCCAGCCAATGAGTGAAAGCGCAGCTCCACACTCTCGACCCTTCCGGTCGCATGTGATTACGAGAGAGAAAATGTTGATTGGTGATGTGCGTTAGAAGGAGGTTGCTTTTGCGACATGATAAAACTACCATCATTCTCGTAATGTCTATCACGTCTATTGGCGGTGGGATGGGAGCTAGAACCGTGAAACCATGAGGGAGGATTTTGGGGCCCCAGGATAGGGGATAACAAGGAAGATGCCGTCGGAAGAAACGGCACCCCAACAATGAAAACAGAGAGGGCGCGCCGAGATGTTTGGATGATCGTTTGCCCCACTCCCTCTCCCAGACGACAAACGGATCCCCCCACCCATCAGCTACCAAGCTCTGCGTCTCCCGTCTATATTTGCTTTACGATGTGGCAAGAGCCAGAGCTTCCAATCGAACCACCCCCGATCAGGCACCTCGACTCCAGATTCGTGTCTTTATTACCTAAATGCGTTCGCGAGTTCATCGTAAGTCTGCCTTTCACTACATGCTGTGAGTGGTGTTAGAAGACTCATTGATCTAGAATGCATCCTGGTTTATTATATCTTCCTCTGAGCCCCTGCGGTATGAGAGACTGGCCCTTGCATATCACGGATTTTTTCTCGGCGACGTCAGTAACTGGTTTCCAGAAACCTGGGCTGATTATGCGATTTACATGTCGACTTTCAGTTTTTTACCCCGGACAGCGGGTTCCGTGTTCGCCAAGTTGAACGACATGATTCGATTCGCCTTTCTATTGCAAAACGGGTTACCGACGTCTTTCAATCAGAAGTTGAACTCCTCCGATTTTTGGCTAGCCAAAACATGAGTAATGAGCGTAACCATGTTGTGGCTCCCACGCAAATTATTTGGGGTCAACGGATTTATATTGCTCCGTTTTATCACGAAGGTTATGGAAACGGCTCCACGCCAAATGCGGTTTTGAGTATTGCCAAGCAGCTTGTTGAGGTAAAAAAAAAGCGATAAGTATTGTCAGTGTTCTAGGCTAACCGTAGACCAGGCAGTCGCTTTTCTTCACGAGAACCGAATTGCGCATTTGGTAGGCTCTTTCCACCGACGCTGCTACCGTATAAACTCAATACATCGAGTTATGGAATTTAGGACATTTCACCAAGAAATATTCTCCTCGCATCTACTAAAGAGCTCGAGAAGCCTCGTCTTCTCTTGACCGACTTTGAGCTGGCAACTATCTTTCCGGAAGGAGTTGATCCTGTCGTGGATATCTGGGACCGCGCTTTCACCCCTCCAGAAGGGAAAAGGGCTATAAACGGGTTCTTGTTTGACATTTTCTGCGTTGGACACGCTTATGCGTCTTATTTTCTTCATGTATGTTCAAGTGTCAACGTTGTGGCACTGGCTGACCATAATGTAGGACTATGGACTGAGAAAGGGATACCCCAACGTCACATGGCCCAGGGAGTTCTTAACCTTATATGGCCGAATGATTGATGACCAGCCTGAAATGCGACCAACCGCAAGAGAAGCAGACCAAATCATGCAGAAGATAGACGAGAATCAACCCATTCCGTATTCCGGTACGTTCCTAGAACCTTCTAATCTTTTCGTCTGAATAACGCATTAACTCCCCACTTAGGTGGTCTTAGCACCCGGTGTGAGATAGACTTCTCAATCTCCACACGACTCTACCCAACGCTGGCTCTGGACACGCCTCTTCCTATCCCCTGTGACTTTCAGGTCGAGGAAGTGGACTGGTGATCCTTAGAACTCATCGAAAAGATCTGATGTACTGCATTGCCGACAACGAAGACTACAATAGCATAATGTCAGTGGCATGGAAAACCGCAGACTACTGGGCTGGACCTGGAGAGCCACCAAAATTAATTTATTCTTCATTCTCTACAATAGATGAAACAGCCTGATCATCCCGTCTTAGATCTACTACCCGCTTTCCGTGGATATCCGAGGTCTCTGGTTTCGCCTGCTCGGTGGCAAGGGCTAGCAAAGCTTGGAGACGCTTTCCCCGTACACTGCTCAGCTCTCCGGGGCCCAAGTGGATATATACTGATGTTTTGTTCTGATGATTGAAGATAAAATTTAGGAGGGTGGGTCCGGACGATGCGGGGATGAAGGTGATCGTCCACCCATCGAATGTGAAAATCACGCGATTACCAGGTTGACTGGGATCGACCGCAAATATTTCAGAGTCGTCTTCTTTCATTCTTTGAATGAATTCGGCGGTGGTTGGCATTATAAAGGTCGAGTAACGAGTGAGATGTTCTCTTGCACAGGGAGGGGAGAGAGAGATAGAACTGAAGGTAGCAACGAAGATATAGTAGATTGAGTACTACGTAGCTGCGATATAGACACACCATTATCGTGAGGCGTCAAGGGTGGCTCCTCATCAAAAGGTTATTCCACGATGGTGGTGGCAGATAACACGCGTTCACCCATGTCGACATCGCCTACTTGCAGGGTTAGCATTCCAGGAGTTCGATTTGAATACACCAGGATATAGACGTCAGGTTTTGCGTCGAACTCACTCACACCATTGAATCCGTTTCCTGAGCATACACACACTGGTTGGATAGGGCAATTCTTTGACGCGCCGACAGCCAGACGGTCTTCCTTGCTCCAGCTTCCAGACTATAGGGCACGGCACGTGTAACCACTCGAGGAAGCCAAATATTATGCTCTTGCTATGGTCCCGGTCTGGGGGACCATTGTCCTCGATGTTTTTGTTGATATCCTCGTGCCGAGTTAATTTGACGGACAACCCTCAGCCTGCCGAAAGGCAGCCAATGGATGAAAGCGCAGGAGTTGGCAATAACAGACTGCGTATCCTTGATTTCATCAGACATACTGCAAAGAACGGCCACGAGGGAGGTTGAGGCGGAATTGGGGTGACGAGATGGGAGATGATAAGAAAGACGCCGTCTGGAGACATTTGGACGTCGACAGGATATTCCCCCGTCTCCACTTACCTCGTCATCCTGGCCGCCCTTTCTCACCGAACCTCACCACTCCCTCCAAGCCGGCCCCACCTGTTGCCATGTGGCAAGAGCCAGACTATCCACAGCTACCGCCTCTCAGGTACGTCAAGTCCCCTCTCATGTCAGCTTTGCTTAGATACGCTCGAGAGTTCAATGTAAGCCGCGTTTCGGGTTTTCAATTGAGACTTCATTTCCGTTCCAACCTACTCTATTAGAACGCTGTGTGGTACATCGTGTCCTCCACCGAGCCGCTCCGGTATGAACGGTTGGCCTTGTCTTACCACGGGTTTTACCTTGGCGATGTCAGTAGAACCAAATACAGAATGGCAATGCAAAGAACTAACCCAGCCCCATTACCGTTTTTCGAGCCTGACAGTGGCTTTCGGGTTCGTCAGATCGAACAATGCGGATCGAAATGTCTTTCTGTATCCAGCTGCACATTCGACTTTTCGAAGAGTATTCGATTGCACCCCAACCTCTCATCCGATACCCCTCTGCCAGCTGCGTGTAATTTCGAGGCTGAAAATATAGACTAGTGATGTTATCTCACAAATCAATACTATGACTCAATCGATCCCCACTGCTCTTTCCATGGCCTGCCCACCCATTGACCCTGAGGTAAAAGCGAAACGCTTCCGCGAGCGATAATCCTCGAGGTTAGGACGCGCAAGTTCAAGGCATCATGAGTGTTAATGTCTGGTTTTCTAGGTACCCCGCTGCTGGAAGCTTTTGGGCAAAAGGGACTCCCGATCACCCATTTGCTTGCGTAGGCGCTGTGGGGTTCCCTGGTCGCGACTTGGACTCCCCAAAGCCGACATTCTTTTGAAGACGCGAGTAAACCATAAAAG
>WSTX01000334.1:0-11289 GCA_019633405.1 Tulasnella sp. 408 | reverse complement strand
CACGGGAGATGCAAGGATGTCTGGAGGAAAGACAGTCCAGTCGACTCCACAGAAGACCGGATTCTCCGTGTACGCGGCATTGTCTCCCGCTAAGCCAGAGAAGAAGTTGGCTTGTTCGGGTCTCGGAGAAGCTATAAGGTCTGAATCAAGGGGGTCGGGAAGAGAGTTGAGGGGATTGTATCTAAGGGAAAAATCTCCGATTGGGTTAAGAATATATTCATCCTCGTAACCAAAGCTTCCGGCGTGCTTTAGCTTGCTTGAGAAAATGCTTTCCATGCTTTATATGATCCATGATGTCCTTGATTCCGCTGGAGGTCGCTGCCAGGCGTGAGCGGAGCGGGCGCGACACTGCGAAGGTGGACGGCCGTGGAGACGAAGCGAAGGTCTCTTATCGGTCTACCGTAAGCGATGCTTTCCGAGTTGCTTAGATGGCTTAAAAATACCTGTGAGACACATGGCAGTAGTATAACTATGTCGATGCTTCGATCCGGAGTTAGAGGGCCGTGGAAGCCTGGTGACGGATGAGGTCAACACAAACGCACAAACGAAGTGCCACGAATGGAGACGCGGAACTGTACCTCTGTTGCATCCCTTCGAAGCATGACGCTATGCTGATGAGGTAGTAACGCCCAGATCGCGGCGTGCGTTTGCCAGACAAACATCAGCGAGCTACTGCCTATCCGCCAGTCTCTGCTCGAGGGAGAAGAAAAGAAGCATATCGCGGATCAACCCAGGCTCCTAGACGCTCACGAACCTGCCACTCACCATCGCTCATCGGCACCCAGACTCCAGCTCTAGTGTAACCGAAAAAGACGCCTCGGGTCGTCTGACCAGCAAACGGAGGTATGTTAGGGCTCTACAGCCCATATACTCCGATCTGAGAAGACGCACGAGGTGTTATCGGTTTCAACTTGCTGGCTGACGGTGTCTCCGATGCGAAGTCGTAAGGACGGCTGTGAGATTGAGATATGTGAGGTAGTACCTTCGGGAGACGGGGGGATGAGGCTACTTACGTCTAGAAGTAGTAGAAGGGGCTAAAGACTCGTCTAGCTTGATGAGGCTAGCGAGTTGGTGGGGGAACAGCATAGAGTGAGGAGTTCGGGGTCTTTATCCCGCATCAGGGTCCCCGTGTGTGAACAAGTTGTCATCTTAAAAAGGAAATGAGGACCGGTCCTCAAACACACCGCATTGCTGTGATGCAACAGCCTCGCTGCACGAAGAGCTATACTGCGGATCCCGTGATAATAAACTGTGTTCGAAACGCGTGGCGGGAAGTACCTCGTTTCTATCACTGGTTGAGGAACTGAGGCTTCGCGAATGTGGCTCGACCCAGTGAGTTTCTTGAACCACCACCAACAGAGTAAGGATAGATAGTCGGTTTGAGAGATTGTAGAGGGCGTCGCTAGGATGACCTTGGTGGTACGCCTCGCGATTATTCTCACTCACTTACGGCGCCCCACTAAGGGGAGCTTCCAGCAGTCAGAGTGATCAAAAACGCGGCTAAAACGAAACTAGGGCCTGGTTCAAGACGAGAAAAATGACACAAAACGCGGTCAAAAAGAAAGCAAAAACGAGCCCGGGAGCCCGTGTTCGCGTCGCTTTCACTTGGTTTCTGAACACATGCGTGAAACCGCCTCTAGATCTTTGTGGAGCGGCCCCCAACCTCAGTAGACCTTCTTAGGTAGTGCCGAAAGCCCTTGTTCATCCTCGGCAGACCGTATCAAAGTATTCATTTCTTTGATGCTGTTGTTTGACGCGTTAGTCCGAGTTTCGTCTGGTTTTTGCGGCGTACTTGTTAAGCAGAAGCGCGTTTTGGCGGCCTGGGTTGGTCCATCTTTGACGATTTATGACGTGTATCTTGTCAACTACAGCTTCACCTTCGTTTACTGCAAGTGGAGAACCAAGGCTGTCGCGGTAGAATAACGGTGGACATGTGTCACTTCGATCGGTTTCATGTCCTCTAGAGTAAGACCCCGAGAACGCCACGTTCGAACGCCAAGCCCCAAGCATGTTCCTCAGAAATTGTAATAAGAGACATTCTCAATTACTACCCTTGCTCGGCTAGTTCCTTGCGGACCTTATGATGTGCTCAGAGCTACTTGCTACCACGCTGGGAAGCAGTCGATAACCTGTTTTGACCGGCCTTCGACGATTCACTCGGCAAGCGTGGCACGAACAACACTCGCCAGGGACAACCCTTAATATAAATACAATATTACAATAAATACAGAACGCAGAGAATTCTGTAGCGGTCAGAGGCAACAAACAAAGAAAGCGAGACCCCCCAAAAAAGAAAAGGGAACGATCCGAAGAAACCAGAACCTCTATGAGATAAATACCCAACACTCGTTCGGTCACTTAATCCTCTTGGGTTAAGAGCCAGTTAATCATCGCCACATGATCGTTTTCGTCACCCTCGTACTTCTCGCCGGTTGTAATATACGGAATCGCCTCTGGCGGAGGCGGAGGTTGCGCGGCGTGCCATTCCTGAGATCGGCGCTCCTCTACATCCCGTTCGAGAGCGCTAATTGCGGTGGACGTCGCTGCATTGGCTTGAGCCGTGTCCAGAGCCGCTTGGTTTCTTTGGACGTTTTGTTGGACCAGCTGCCAAGTCAATCCCGTTCTGCGAATCGCCCGAGCGACCCTTCCCGATCCTTTTGTAGGTCGTTGACCAGAGTCAACGCCATCCATCCCAGCGCTTGAAGATTGACGAGCGTCCGAAGTGATTCCAGCCCCGGCGGAGGTGCTTCCCGATGGTCCGTTGACCTTATCAGTCACGGAAACGGTCCAAGGCGCTCGGCCCGAAAGCTGTGCTGCCACTTGACGACCGGTTCTTACGATTGAAGAAGGTACAGAGGAGGTTGGACCGGTTTGCCGACCAGCGACAACGGGAAGGGGGGCTTGCTGCGTGGAGAAGGTGGTGGGCGACGAGCTGGGGACCTTACCAGGTGCCGAAACTGTCGCAGGAGCACGGCCAGAAGGCGATGCTACGACGTAACGACCGTTTTCGACGACTGATGAGGGTAGAGTTGGTCTTGGATCGGGTTTTCGACCAGTGACAAGAGGCAGGGGGCGTTGGTGAGCGAGTTGGGTGGTGGAAGACGTGCTGGGGACGTTGGTGGCGGTTGGACGTGACTGAGTTGAGGGCCGGGCGGCGGCGGTGATTTGCTCCTGCGACGACTTTCTGAAGCCAGCCATGAGATCATCCATCAGCGACCTGGAGGCACTGCCTTTGGTTTGTTTTGGCTCGGATGTAGGAGGTGGGGGAGCTGGTTTCGCTTGCGGCTTCGAAAGGTCGCGACGAGGGACACGCCTAAACAAATCGTCGAAGAAGGCTTTGACCTCAGCTTCCTCGGTGAGGGAGGGTGGAGTGGACTTCGGAGCTTGCTTCGAGAGTCTCAGTTTGCTGAGGACCTGGTGGACGCGGGAGGCGTGCTCGTTGGGGCCAGCTTGCCCTTGCATCTCGCTGGAGTTCGTCGTGGGTGATGCCGGGGTTGCGGTCGACGGTCCGACTCTCGACTTCGTTGCGGAAGCTGGCGGAGCTACAACCTGGCCCACAGCAGCTGGGCTGAGCGTCGCGTTTGCGGTGGGGACGAGGGCTGGGTCCGTTGATTGGATGTTCGGGGCCGGGGGGTTGGTGGCACTGGGTTTCGACGCTGCCGAAATGACCTCCGGCGCTTGATGAAAGCCAAAGATTGGAAGGGGCTGGGCTGATAATGACTGTCCCTCAGAGGTTGCAGCGTTTGCGAAGCTAACTGGAGCCGGGGCCGGGCCAGGGTTCGGGTCGGATGTTGCCAATTGGATGCGCTCGTTGGAGGCAGGTGCATCCCGAGCTGGCTGGGCATCCGAGGTATTTGATGGCCTGGGAGACGTATCACAAGTCAGGGCCGGTACGAAGGGCGTCGAGTGAAAGAAGACGTACCCAAACGAGATGGAGGGTGTTTGGTCTTCGGCATCGACCATGTCGATCTCTTGGTTAAAAACCGTCGACGATACGATTTCAGTAGAAGAACTAGGAATCAAGCAGGGGTTATTAGCTATTCTTGGCTATGGGCGGAGAGAGATACGTACGTGTCGATCATTATGTCAGTGGGCTCCGGCTGGTGAGGACCCTCGGAGCTGCTGTAACCCTGCTCTTCATCGCTCATATGTTCGTCTGTTGGTTCCGCGACAAGATCGCGGGAATCCCTTAGTGCCGGAGCTTCGAACGGGGCTTGAGGTGATTCAGGACCCAGCGTTGCATCGCTCGAGGGCGGGTATGCCTCCAAGTCCATTGGAGTAGGTGAAGGGGAGGGAGGTGATGGCGATGACCGCTCGTCTTCCTCCATGGCGTCGTCGGTGACTTCATCCCCAAGTGTCCACAAAGTAGAGGTTGAAGTTGAGGGAGAAGTATCGGATGACCATGGTTGGGGGAAGGTGGTGTTCGTGCCTTGTTGATTTGGGTTTCCTTGAGCGGCGAAGGCGGATGGTTCTTGGAACCGGGCGTCTCGGCGATGTGGGTTGGCCTCAGTGAGGTCCGACACCCACAGACCACCCATAGCCTGGAGCCGTTGACCAATGGGAGAGTATTGCTGTTCGACCAGAGAGCATTGGGAAGTTGGGAGGCTGCAGCGAACAGGGAGTTTCGTTGTCGGAATCGCGATTGCAGTGCGGACCGCCGCGTGACGTCACTTACGGTGGAATAGGGGCTTGAGGCTTCTTGAGGTCCCTCCGCTTCTTCATCGACCTGTACAGTCCGGCCTTGACGCTATTTGAAAGTCTTTCAAACATTTTTGGCTTGATGTGGACCAAGCGGGGCCGAACGGGTATCTTGCTCATCGTCGAGTCCGTCGCAACGGGGGTCGCGGGTTGGACTGGCGTGTTGACGGTTGGCGTCGAAGACTCGAGGGCAGGGTCGTCCGACAGCGAGAGCTTCTCCAAACGATATGAGATCGAGCTCATGATGGCCTGGAGAAGGTTCTCGCCGTTGAGAGACTTGAGACTACTTCGACCAAGGCCGTGTTGTGTCGGAGAAGCGAGGAAGCTGCATCGACAGTCAGTACGACGGACTAGAGGAGGAAAAGACCAGAGATATAGTCAAATGAGACTGTAACATACCCTGTAGTAGGCAGCGGTCGGAGGATTGGTGGTGTGGGCTTGCAGGTCGGTGTGGGATGAACACCAGGTGGGTGGCCGCAACGGGTCGCGGCGGAAGAGAGCATCGTGGTGATACGAAAGAGCACTCCGTCGATAGCACTAGAGGTAGCAGTCACTGAGAGGGAAGCTGGGGTGCTCTGGAGGAATGCTCGAAAACGTGAGGGGTGATGGTGGTAGAAAGAGGAAAACCTCCGTTGACTGGCTGTCGTTCTACTCAGCACCGTTGGAAGTTTGCCCGAGTTAGACATTCTTACCTAAGCAATACAACCACCAAGCACCCCCTCCCACCTTATTTTCTCCTTCTATATCCAGCATTGCTTTTGAGTCGTTGCTTCTTCTCCGGGCTGGTAGTTCTTACGGCGGTCACCATGATGTTGCTCGCTAGAGCCGCCCGACGCATTTCATCCTACAAAGTAGACCTGTAGTACACCAGAGTTTCCTCGACAGTGTGTTTACTACTTGTACCAAATTGAAACTGGGCGTCCTCAACGGCATCGAGGCGGATTGAGAGCAGGCGGCGGCACCCCAATCGCAGGTCTCCTCCGCCGAAGCCCCAAGACTCTGGAACTACGTTCCCCATTGAGCGCATGTCAAGCCGTTGTGACGCTTTTGATCATTGGAGGAGGAGTCCGCTGAGACTCCTCTATGCTACCGGTCCTGGACAGGCACCGACAAGAGCGTATCTCGACCGCAATTGAGACATACGCTGCCGCATCCTTCGCTGAAATCGCCTATGCCCGTCCGGTAACGTCTGAATCAATGGTTCATCTTGAAAGTTGACCGCCAGGACCTTCCTTCCATTTAATTCTCGATATCCCTCGGATCCAGTGGCATGGAGTGAGCTAAATGATGCTCTCCATGTTTTCTTTCTTGCCCTGGTTCGTGGTTATTTGTTTGTCTGGTATGACGAACGGTGGTAGCTGCCGCTGAGGACCATTCAGGAATTGGATGATGAGGTTACATTTTGAAATGCCCCGTGTGAAGTTCAGGGCCTAAAATTCGAAAGCTTCGAGCGAAGCTTTGATGATGACCAGACCTTTGCGACTCGTGCGTTCATAAGGCTAGAACCGACGCAGAAGAAAAAGACTAGTAAATTTGACTCACATCTTCAAGCTCGTCAAAACCGCCTCGTCCGCCCGAGAGTCAACTTGAGTTGGGGTGTCTCGGCGCTTCTGAGCTAGTAGGTGAGCTCGTCTCAAAATAGCCAAAAGATAGGGCAACCCACCAAGCTCAAGTAAAAATACCCCGCGCACTTTATGTTTTGTCTCTCTTCTTGGTGATACGGTCTACGGTCTGAAGAAATAGGCCTGCCATTTGCAAGTGTTCCACAAGCTCAACCTTCGTCGCGACGTCGGGTAGTAAGCAGAGAGCCAAATCAACTGAAGGGCAAACGAGGCTCTCATGATATATGATAGCTAGTCATGGAGTGGTTTGCATAGTGACCGACGTATCTAGGACGGGACCGTCTTTAGCAATGAATTGGGAAGCCAGCGGAACTTGATCTAGCCGGTGACCGGCCGCCTCTCAACCCTTCTCGTCGCAGTCCGTAAACAAGAGAGCCTGAAAATGAATTAGGGTACTATTTGAATGCATCTTACAAAGTCTAATCGGGGCTCTCTGTCCTTTATTCCATGTCGCGAAGCTCTATTCAACGGAGGCAAACCGGCCGTGCGCCGTGTCGTCCCGTTCCTCTTCACCGACTCAGCGTGGATGAAACTCTGAGTTGAATCTACCGGTAAAGTCGTATGTTGATAATGGTACGTGGCCCCTTCCACCCTTGGAAGAACCCGATTTCTAGGACCTTTCATGAGCAGTATAGGGACTACCCGCATTCGGCGTACTGCGTAACAACAGACAAATTTGCAATCCAGGGTGGTGCGTTTGTCCGAGTCGTAAAGCCGTCGAGATGGTATACATTACCTGTGATGCATATAGCAGAAGTAGACGTCATTACTTGGTCCAAGGAAGGTGGAAGTTTGAAGCGTGTTGCAGGATGTCTGAACCAGGATGATGAAGCACCCCAGCCAATCAAAAAAGACCTACCTTGATCAATTCACTTCTCAGCATGATGCTCAGCTGCTGATGGAGCGAAGCCGAAATCGCGGCACGCATCCACGAGACAGGTATCAGCGAGCTACCTGCCTGCCCACGTCTCAGTTGGGCAAACGCATTGCACCAGTCAGCCGGAGTCTAGAACTCTCATACACCACTCACCCTCGCTCATCGGTACCCGGACTCCACCTAAATGAGACCAAATAAGATGACTCCAAGTCATCCACCAGAGAGGCAATATCGACGTCGCTGAGAAAACCCATATCGGGAACTAGCCCCTACACACCCCACTCGAGCACCGTGGGCCTCGTCTCTGGAGAATGCACTATGAACCGACACCGCACCGCCTCGTCCGGCCAAGCTTGATAACCTCTAACGTTATGACGAAAGGCCGGATGAAGCAGTGTGGCTGGGCTACTAGCTTCCAATGCACTTAACGGTTTTCCCTTGTTGACTGACGGTGCCTCTAGTGTGTGAGGTGTCGCGTCGATTTGTTGGTGGACGCGATCGAGCGACAGCATAGGAGGCTGCGTACGTCCCCGTCCCAGAAAATTTGAAGGGCCAAAGACCCGTGCAGGTCGGCGAGGCTAGTGAGTCGGTTGAGGGGGAGACGGGAATGGAGTATTGATTGGAGGTCAGGGTCCAGATGTGGGAACAACATTGTTGCTCCAAAGGAAAACCAGAGGACGCCCCAAGAAACATGCGCACGGGAGACCATTGCAATGGTACACGGGACCAGCTCCAACTCCGGCGTGATAATAGAATCAAAGTACATGTACAGTCGTCGATTGCAGTATCGATTGCATTGGCGTTTATGTAATGAAACTTGAACCGACACGCGTGTGCTGGGTCCATTCGGGAGTGGAAGTACTTGCTAAGATACCGATCTACCTTGTTCGTAGACTAATCCTTCAACTCCATTCACCTCGCCACGTTATTGCAACGAGGCAGACATTGCTAAGCAGTCTCAAGTCCCGCTGGTTTTCCCTCAACTCTTTCGCCAGAGCTTTCTCCGCTTCATTGATTCAACCTGCACTCTTCTACTTTTATCATAGCATACAGCCACATTACATGCAATCTAGCTCGTACAAGCCATTTCGATCGATAAATATAAAGTGCACTGGCGCGACTGTTCGGGCGAGTGAACAACACAGGGGAAACTGGGAGAAGCCAATGAAAATCATATGGGAAACAACATACTTGAGAGGAAGGGAAAAGAAAAATGAAAGAAAAATTAGAGAAGCACAAGGCCTTAGGATCCCCTACGTATGCAGCTCTTGACATGGCGGTCCTTGTTCCACTTGGCCGTGAAAGCACGACCGCAAATCTCGCAAGGGAAAAGCCTCTTGCGCCCTTCCGGATTAGAGGGGCAGACATCCCAATGTCGCGGCGGTCTTTTGGTCGGACCGAGTGGACACCGACACAGTGGATACTTGGGGTGGACGTGGGGTCCGTTCGTGGATTGATCAGGGGATTCGCTTGGTTTTAGAGGAGGAATGGTGGGGTCGAGTCGAAATAACGATTCCCCTAGGTAGGAAGTACGAGCCCACTTTGCAGGACGGGATACCAAAGGGTCCTGAGTAGATTGCTCGGGCTCATTGGGCGAACTGAGAGAAGAGCCGCGTGTGTGGCTTATCGGTCGTGCAGTTGTCGGGTCCGCGTATGTAGCGGTTGGACTAACGGAGCTGGAGGTGGCGGGAGAAGGTGTAATATCGGGTGTGCCTGGTATGTATGGGAGCCCAGATAGCGTGGGCATAATATCTGGAGCCGCCTCGGCTGCAGAATGGAGAGATGCGAGGATGTCGGGAGGGAGGACCGGAGAATCGATTCCCCAGTACACCAGATTCTCTATGTGCGCCGCGTCTTCTCCACTTAAGAAAAAGGAGAATTTGGCTTGTTCAGGTGGTGGCGAAGTTGTAAGGTTTGAATCAAAGGGGTTGGGGAGAAAGTCGAGGGGATTGTATGCGAGGGGTAAACCTCCAATTGAGTTACGGATGAATTCATCCTCGTAACCAAAGCTTTCCATGCGCTATATGTTCCATCGTGTCCTTGTTTTCGCTGGAGCTCGCTGCCCGGCATGAGCCGAGCCGGGCGCGACATTGCGGAGGCGGACAGGGATAGAGACGAAGCGGAAGCCTGTGTCCATGAACTATCAGCAATATGTTCCGACGTGCACAGATCTTTTATTCAATACCCGTAGAACGCATGGCAGCAGTGTAATTATGTCAATGCTAGCATCCGGAGTTTCAGGACCGTGGAAACCTGTCAAGACGGTTCAAAGAGCTACAGATGGTGGCGGAAGGACGTACGACTGCAGCTCCACTTCCAGGCATGGCGTTTGGCTGCTGAAGTAGCAACGCCAAGATCGCGACGTGCATCTACCAGATAAAAATCAGCGAGCCGCTGCCTACCCGCTACTACCTACCCGCTACCCGCTACTCTTTTCCCGAAGGAAACAACAAAAGGGGCACAAGTCACTGTCAGTCAGGATTATCAAACACTATATAATCGCCGCTCACCATCGCTCATCGGCACCACGACTCAGCTCAAGTACAACCGTCCGTGACTTTTTTTTTTTTTTTTTTTTTTTTGGTTGGAGGCGACAGAATATAGTAGTGTGACTCATCTCGTGGGGACGGTTGAACCCCCGGGCTGGCGGTGTCCCCGATGCGAAGGTAAGGACGGCTCTGAGATTGCGTAGACAAATGAGCGGTGTCGTTAGGAAATGATGTAACAAGTCACTTACGTCCGGGAGAAGTAGAAGGGGGTTAAAGACTCGTCTAGCTTAGTGAGGCTAGCGAGTCGACTGGGGGAAGGGCAAAAAGTGAGGAGTCAAGGGGTATTTATAGCGCGGCAGGGTCCAAAACGTGGCCAAAACTCAATCACTAAAAAAGGAAAAGAGGACGGCCCTCAGCGCCACGAGGCAAACACGCCGCACCGGAATGGTGCAAGAGCCTCGGGGCGACAACCCGATTACGGTTCTCAGGATGATCAAACTAGATTGGAAACGCTTGGTGGAAAGCACCTCATCTCCATTTTAGGGAGATCGAGAGCTTGCAACTCGCCGGATTTGGTTTGAGCTGGTGAGTGCAAGTGCAAGTGCAAGCCTCAGCTGACCTCTTGATCATTCTGAGGGTTGAGCTATACACATTTGGTGGTACATTTACACATGATGACGCTGCCGGGCATCAGTAGAGCCGGGCGCGGTACTGCGAAGTGGAGAGCCATAGAGAAGCAGCAATGGGTCTATTACCGATCTGCCGTAAGTAATGCGTTCCGAGTTGCTTATATGGCTTCAACAGTACCTAAGAGACACATAGCAGTAGTATAGCTATGTCATGCTTGGATCCGGAATCAGAGGCCGCGGAAACCGGGTGATCAACGAGGTCAACACAAAGGAAGGGCTATGCACGGAGACGCGGAAGCGTACCTCTGTCGCATCACTTCTAATCATGGCTTAATGCTGCTGACGTAGCGACGCCCAGATCGCGGCGTGCATTTGCCAGAACTTCAAATTGGAAGCGGATGAGGCAGGAGGACACGCTGACATAACCAAGCGCTACCACACAGAGACAGATTCCTTAAAGCTTAAGATCGCTATGCGATGTGTAGGGTTAGTTGGCAAGACCGCGATGTGGTATAACAGGAACCTCTGATATCATCGGCAGCAATATAAGCTATACAACACCGTATAGAGGTCCAAATGGAGTATAATTAAACAATGCATGATAGAAGAGCAATGCACACTATTTTAAGGACCCAAAACACGGTGGTGCAGATGACAGATAGAGGAAGTTAGGCCGGATTCTCCCCCGTTGACACGGCAGCTAGTCGACGGGACATATCCTCCTCAAGGGCCGAAAGACCGAGCTTCGCGTACAGATCTCTCGCATCTGCGTAAGATGCGCCCGCATCAGCGTAGCGGTTTTGGTGTCGACGAATGTGGCCCAGACTACGAAGAGCACTCGCTTGGCCTCGGACATCGCCTATGCGAGAGAAGATCTCTTGCGCTCGGGCATGGAGCTCTTCAGCTTCGCTGTACCTGGACTGAGCGCGGTAGATGCTTCCTAGTGCATTGAACGTGTTGGCTTGACCCCTGAG
>WSTX01000331.1:0-11359 GCA_019633405.1 Tulasnella sp. 408 | reverse complement strand
AGTCAATTGGAACATCTTCTGAGGACTTCCCCACATCTTGAAAGTTGAATTGTATCCGCCGGCAGCCCGGCGGAGATACCAGCTTGGTCGTAATTAGCTAGGTTGAATCAATAGTCGTGCGACTACCTGATCAGTCCTGGATGTTGAATTGGCTGCTGTATATGTCGTCAGAGTTGAGAGGTTTAGGATGCTGCTGGGCTCTGGCTAATATATGGAGCCCGTTGGAAAGCAGCCGCCGCAAATGGATGGGCTATCTCGGATTTATTCTCTTCGACGATCTAAATCCATCACCGCAGTGAGACCTCTAAAGCACCGTAGTTGTGCGTGCTCCAATTGGCAATGACTTGGCCTGGCTTGCGACGGGCTACGTATTTGGCCGACTTCAGGCACAAATTTGCCGGTTTTGGCGACGGGGGTGAGAGTGGGAGCGATTGTTAGAGTCGGTGCGTGGGACACGCAAATACCCGACAGGTCTAAGAGTCGGTCAGGTGCTAGAGAGCCCAATTGATGAATGACTGAAAATCAGATTCTTGGTGATCTCTAAGATACTAGCAGTGATCCCCTGACCGACATTTACTCGTGCACGTCAGAAAAAGGCAGATACGTTTTGGATGCATTCAGTCTCGAGTTGAACGCCCGAGATAATGAACACAACAAAGAGATAACGTTTGTATCCCCATTATTGGGCACAGCCACAACCAGTGCCCTAGAGGGGAAGAGGGGAACGCTCTGAGTCTCACGACGATACCCGCGAACCCCAAAGTTCGTTGACGCTCATGAATGTCGGACCATGTTACCCATGATAGCCAACGACCTCGAAACTTGTTTCTCAGGTAGCCTTGGCAGCTCGTTAGATGAAGGGAAGCGGGGTGATGCGGGCAAGAACTCATTCCCGAGTGTACCTACGTTCGTCAACGCCCCTCCATAGGAACTTCCGTTAGAGCACACCTAAGCCAAATTGATCTATATTTAAGAGTTGCAACACGCGGCATACCCAGGTCCTATGTCCAAGAGAACTGAACCAGCCTCGACGAGGACCATATGACGTCTAGTCTAGGCATGTGCCTGCTCGACCTTAGACCCGACGATCGTCTTCCTTGAATTACCAGTACTTGCTTGATTGAAATATATTGCCGTGATCTCCGAGATTATTCTGGAAGTCAAAAGAAAAAAACCGAAGGGTTGTTTGAGTAACGCTGTGAGCCACCCAGTTAGGATCGTGCGCAAGGACACCTTTATAGTTCGAAGTGAGGAACTCGCCGAAGGTCGAGTGGTACTGAGAGCGTATGCGAAGAGATATCCCACGGGACCATATCCATCATGCCCATTCCAGATACTCCATAAATTACTCGACTTCATAGGGAGCTGCTTAAGAGGAACGAGATAACCAATGGGTGAGGGAGCAAAAGAAACGGTTGAAACCTTGTAGGAACGGTGCTGCTCTGCCCCAAGGGGAGAAGGTTCTTCCCTTGTTGGAGACGAGCAATGACAAGGGGATAAACCCCCATTCGGTAACCGAGCAGATGATAGTGCCAACTCTTGGAGACAAGCTCTACTAACCTTTTGTTCTACTCTCCCCTTTCGCACCAGATATGTTGTTAGACTAACCAAAACTGGGTGAGATCGATCTACTCGCGGCCGGAAACGCTGTCGGTGTTTATCCCAGTAATTTATCATTATTTCCCTTGATCCCGAACTAGAGACTCTCTTCTGAAACAAAAAGTCTTTCTATGGAACTCCGCTCATGGCCAATATAAACAAGAGGCAACCAGCGGTGTGTCGACCCAAGGATAGCCATACCAGGTGGGAGTTTCGTCAAGGATGTAAGAGGCTGCGGAAATGCAGAGATGTTCACGTCAGTCGAGGATCTAGCGGGATTGTAGCAGAGCTGGAACTTACTGTCGTAGGATCCAGCGGCCCAACCGGCTATTGAAGGTGATGAAGAGGAAGTTTCATTAAGCACCAGTTTCCAATGCCAGGCATTGGGACTTACTGTATCCGACAAACACGTCGCTGTTTGCCAAAAGGAATTGCATCTGTTGGCAAAGAAGAGGGTTGCAGTTGGTTCCATCCTCATTTCCACCGCCAGTAGCAGACAAGAAAGCAGTGCGATTGTGGCAGCGGAGCCATTGAGCTAGCGGCTCAAAGACTGGGATGTTCTATGATATCAAGTAATAAGTGAGATGCGACCCTTCAACAGATGTAGTTGAGGAAACTCACGTCGGTGACGCAGTCGGGGTCGGTGCCATTGTTGGCCTTGTCGAGCCATTGGTGAATATCGAAGATGAGGTTGGTCTTGGAGCCATCGGGGTTGCTAATAGCATCAAGAGCCGCTGCAGAGCCACTGCTAATGAAGGTGTCCGCGTGGGCCCATTCGATACCCGGGAGCAAGATAACGTGTCTCGGAGCGATTGCACGGATAGCGGCGACGACCTTCTGCAGGGTCTGTGCCCAGACGCCAATATTGCTGTACGAGGAATGTTAGTATATGAGATACGAGAGAACGAGAGGTCAAATGCATACAGCTTGTATGGCTCATTCATAAGCTATTGGGTTCCAAGCCGTTTGTCAATATACGTACTTTTCTCCTAGCAAAACCCGAATACTCACCCCGAAGATGACGCGAGGTTGCTGAACGTAGTAAGAGGCAATCATCTGCCAGAGCTTGATGAAGGGAGCATCAGGGACTCCGGAGCTCTGTCCGATGACCTGACCGTTCCAGCGAGCTTTGTGTGTAAACCATTGGCCGAATTGATCAGTAAGAGCGGACTCATTCGCCAGATGCCGCCCAATGGGCTTACCGTAATTGTGAATGTCAATAATACAGTAAGCGTTGACAGCCAGGCAGTTTTGAACGAGCTTGTCGTATTGAGCCCACTCGGAAGGATCGAAGGCACCACCAAGCGATGGCGTAGCGTATTGCCAGCCGATAGGCAGACGGAAGGTATTCATGCCCTAATTGCACAGATAGCGGCCATTGAGCGTCTACGCATGCCTCCACAGCTGGATTTGACGTACATTGCTAACGAACCACTTCATCTGGCCAGGACCATCGGCGGTGGAAGTGAGCGGTGGTGAGTTTGGATAGGTGCAAGAACCCTGATAGAGAAAGTTGTAGGCGCAGGCGCAAATACTAGACTCTGCAACTCACATCGATCAAGCAACCCCATTCGAATCCAGCAATGTCTAGGAAGAGCCGATCAGTGCGGGAAGAGACATCGCACAAAAGGCTTGGCACTCACTGACGCCCTTGTAAGTGAAGTTCTTGCCGGCCCAGTCTGGAGGATAATTAGTCTCGCATGGTCTATCAGTTGTGATGGTGGTCGTTGTCTTTGTGGTCGTCGTGTCAATCGGTGTCTTCGTCGTCGTCGGAACTGTCGTCGTGGTCGGGGTCGTACGGGTTGTAGTCGTAGTAGTAGGAGGTGATTGAGTTGGGGTGGTGGTGGTGGTAGGAGGCGATTGGGTTGGGGTGGTGGTAGGAGTGGTCTTCGTAGTTGACGTACTAGAGCAGCTTTGGGTATAGATGATCTCGGTGGTCCTTGTGACCACCGACACGGACGTGACAGTCGCAGTCGTAGTGAAGGTCGTCGGTTGAACGACCGTAACAGTAACAGGAACCTTAACACTAACAGTAGAGGTGACCGTCGGGCATGGGGTCGTCGTTGGGATCGTCGTCCAGGGAGGGTAGATGGTCGGAATGCCGGTGATGCGTGTGGGTAAGGGAGATGCTGGCTTAAGAGTGAATGTCGGGAGAGTCGTCAGGATAAAGCTGATGGACACCTTAGACTGGATGGCGTCAGCGGAAAGACTGCGTGATTAGATAAGAGTAAGGTGAGAATCAGGAGATTACCAGCAGCGTCCAGCAAGATGTGCCCACCATTGGAAGTCTAGAGGAGAATAGGGAGTCCTCTATTTAGACAAAAGTACAGTAATGCTTGGTAAAAACTCACAGTCTAGAAAGAATTATAGTATCAGCAAGGGGGTTCATAAACTTTTTGTAACAACCTACCGTCCGTGATCAAAGCACAATAGCTCCCTTCCGCACAGAGTTGACTACAGCCAGATAACGTCAGAAATTTACCTTTTGTAAGCTGTCTGCGATGACAAACCTGAATCCATCCCAGCCTTTCCCACCGCCTGTGTACGAGAGCTGCATAAGACATGGACACTGGGGAGAGGGGAGACGATGAACTTACATTGGCCACCAACGGGAACCTGGGCAGTGACTTGAGCTAGAGCTGCACCGAGAACGGCGAGAGAAGAGAGAGCGAATTTCATCGAGTGAAGTGGATGAACAAATGTCCCTGCCGAGCAAGCTTGATCATTGAGGGCCTTTTATACGGTTTGCAAGGCCCAGTACCTACCGCCTTCCGCCGAAAATCCGTACCTGACCGAAAATCTAGGTCCAAAGTCTCAGGTACTGCCAAGATACGAAGAAGCGTGGGTGATGTCTGAATTGTCTCTGTCCGTGAGAGAGTGTGCTCCTAATTTTAGGCCAGCCACAGCCCTCGGATCGAGCCAAGTGACGAGAAAGTCAAGAACACTCCAGCAAGACCTTATCAAGCGGCAGAAGCCATAAATAGAAGCGAATATCAATGTGGGAGGGGTGTTCGTCGTGCCAAGATATGCCCGTGATGCACGGAGTCCGCACGACGGGACGAAGTCGGCGGCAGATCGCAGATTTCGTTCGGCGAGCATTTGGTCGAAAGCATGACACCTTGAGTCATGTGGAATGCCGAGGCTTCTATTAAGCAAGGGTTTGGAATATATTTAGCTCATACGTTGATTGCAACGACCGCCAGGAAACTTCTCCACAGCTCGAAAAGTGAATGCCATCCGTAAGGCCTGCCGGCGGAAATAACCAGCTTGACCGCAATTCGGTTGGAATCAATGATCGTGCGACTCTGTGTGACTACCTCATTATCTGACCTCGAACTGTTTGCTTGGGTATGCTGGAAGAGTTGGGGATCTTGGTCGCGGCTCGGTCCTTGACTATGAACCCCATTGGCTTCCTTGAAGCCCCAGCAGCCGCGGCAACTAGGAGAGTTATCCCGGGGTAATTTACCTAGCTATCCATGTCCATGACCATGACGAGACATATAAAGTCATCCATCGACATGCTCCAGGTGGGACGGGTAACGAATTTAAATTGGCCGGCTTGAGGTGTACTTTGCCCGCTTGGGCGATGCGAGCGGGAATCATTGTGGCAGTCGGTGTGTGGGACAAGCAAATACTCGACAAATTTAAGGGTCGGTGAGACTCTGGAGAGCCCTGTTGAGGGATGGTTTGACGTCAGATTTTTGGGGCGTTTACAAGATGCTAGTGTCACGTTTCCTGGGCCACATTTACTCGTACACTCCACGATCCGACGTAGAAAACATAAAGAGAAGTCTTAGATGCATGAATTCTCGGAGATAAACACCCGATGTTGAGAACACAACCGAGAAACAGAGAGGGAAGGGAACACTGTCGGCCTAATACTTCAAGCTGAGAATATTGTTTCAAGACCTTCCAAGAGTCACACTTCTCTCTACGACTGAACCCCTTATCCTACGAGCAAAGAATAGTGAGTCGCCGCAGGACACATTCGGTTCGGCGGACGCTTACCGACAATGGACATTTTTTTTTTGGAAATGAGCGATAATCAAGAGAGATATCTCGTGGGCGCCTAATCAGTTGGTCAAATAATATGGTGCCGCATTCCCGCGGACGAGATCTTTCAACGGGACTAACCTGTTCGGTGCCAGTTACCTTTCGTCCCAGATAATCTCCTTAAACTACCATTAAGACCTTTGCTTGAATAATTGTGCAGATTAATTCCAGTCGGTTGAGACCAGACAAGCTCTCGCGAGGTCAAAAACGCTAATGCGGTTCATGAAAGTTATATGTATTTCTCGGCCCTGAGCCCATAATAAAAGCTTCTATCGCCTTGGAGTCCAATATTTACACGGACCTCCGCTCATGGCCAGTATAAACAAGAGGCAACCAGGGGCGTGTCCACCCAAGGATAGCCCAACCAGGTAGGAGTTTCGTCAAGGATGTAAGAAGCTGTGGGGATACAAAGATATTCACGTCAGTCGAGGATCTAGCCAGCTCGTCGCAGGGATGGATCTTACTGTCGTAGGATCCGGCGGCCCAACCGGCTATTGAAGGTGATGAAGAGGAAGTTTCATTAAGCCCCAGTCTCCAATATCAGGCCATGGGACTTACTGTATCCGACAAAGACGTCACTGTTTGCCAAAAGGAATTGCATCTGTTGGCAAAGGAGAGGGTTGCAGTTGGTTCCATCCTCGTTTCCACCGCCAGTAGCAGACAAGAAAGCAGTGCGATTGTGGCAGCGGAGCCATTGAGCTAGTGGCTCAAATACTGGGATGTTCTATGATATTCGGTAACAAGTGAGATGCGATCCTTCAACAGATGCAGTTGAGGAAACTTACGTCGGTGACGCAGTTGGGGTCGGTGCCATTGTTGGCCTTGTCGAGCCATTGGTGAATATCGAAGATGAGGTTGGTCTTGGAGCCATCGGGGTTGATAATGGCATCAAGAGCCGCTGCTGAACCGCTGCTAATGAACGTGTCCGCGTGAGCCCATTCGATACCCGGGAGCAAGATAACGTGTCTAGGGGCGATTGCGCGAATACCGTTGACGACGTTCTGCAGCGTCTGTGCCCAAGTGAGGATATCGCTGCCAGAGAAAGGATTAGGCCACAGGTTAAGAGAATACCGGAGCCTCAACACGCACAGCTTATAGGGTTCATTCATGAGCTATTGGGATTCAAGCCCATTGTCAGCATGTGTAATTTTCTGAGCAAAATGCCATCACTTACGCCGAAGATGACGCGAGGCTCGTTGACATAGTAGCTAGCAATCATCTGCCAGAGCTTTACGAAAGGAGCGTCGGGGACTCCGGAGCTCTGTCCGATAACCTGACCGTTCCAGCGAGCTTCGTGTGTAAACGGTTAACCAAATTGATCAGTAAGGGCGGACTCATTCGCCAGATGCCACCCAATAGACGCACCATAGTTGTGAATGTCGATAATACAGTAAGCGTTGACAGCGAGGCAGCTTTGAACGAGCTTGTCGTAGGTAGCCCACTCGGTAGGATCGAAGGCGCCGCCTAGTGTTGGCGTAGCGTATTGCCAGCCGATAGGAAGACGGAAGGTATTCATGCCCTAATTGCACAGACAGCGGTCATTGAGCGTCCAGACAAGTCTCTAGAGCTGGCGTTGACGTACATTGCTAACGAACCACTTCATCTGACCAGGACCATCGGCGGTGGAAGTGAGCGGTGGTGAGTTAGGATAGGTGCAAGAGCCCTGATAGAAAGAGAGGTTGAGCAGAAGCACGGTGTATATCGATTTTAAAACTCACATCGGTCAAGCATCCCCATTCGAATCCGGCAATGTCTTTGGAGGTCTCGATTACTATGGGGAGAGAGATGACACGAAAACCTTTCTACTCACTGACGCCCTTGTATGTGAAGTTCTTGCCGGCCCAGTCAGGGGGATAATTAGTCTCGCAAGGTTTGTCAGTAGTGATTGTTGTCGATGTCCTCGTAGTCGTCGTCTCAGTCGGTGTCTTGGTGGTGGTCTGAACTGTCGTCGTAGTTTGAACTGTGGTAGTTGTACGGGTGGTAGTAGTCGTACTCGTCGTTTCAGTCGGTGTCTTGGTGGTGGTCTGAACCGTCGTCGTAGTCGGAACTGTAGTAGAAGTTGTCCGGGTTGTAGTGGTCGTGGTGTACGTAGTAGGTATGGTGGTGGAAGTGACGGAAGTACTCGAGCAGCTCTGGGTGTAGATGATCTCCTTCGTGACTACCGACACGGACGTGACGGTAGCAGTCGTGGTGAAGGTCGTCGGTTGGACTACCGTATAAGTAACAGGCACCTTGACACTAACGGTCGAGGTCGGGCAAGGAGTTGTCGTCCAGGGATAGATAGTTGGAATGGGGGAGAGGCGTGTGGGCAAGGGAGATGCTGGCTTAAGAGTGAAAGTCGGGAGGGTCGTCAGAATGAAGCTGATGGACTTGGCCTGAATGTTCTCAGCAGACAAGCTAAGCAATGCATCAGATATCAACAAGGTGAGGACAAGAGATGACGGCAGCGATGTCCCACGCAATGCGCTCACCATTGGAAGTCTATAGCGAAGACAAACATCTCGAGTTAGGCAGGACCGGGATTGTGCTCGAACAAAAAAACTCACAATCTAGAAAGAATAAACTTGTTAGCAAGGAAAGGATCATAAAATCGTGCAAGGAGCTCACCATCGGAGACCAAAGCGCAGTAACCCCCATCCGCGCAGAGTCCACTAAACGTCAAGGTCGTGTCAAGGACAGTCTATCATAAATTATATCTTAATGCGAACCTGAAACCATCCCAGCCTGCTCCACCGCCTGGAGCACGAGAGCCAAATTAAAGATGGGCCCCATGAGGACGAACAAAGGGCTTACATTGGCCACCAATTGGAACCTGGGCAGTGACTTGAGTAAGGGCCGCGCCGAGAACGGCGAGAGAAGAGAGAGTGAATCTCATCGAGTGAGGCTGATGAACTATTGTCCCTAGTGAACAAGCCTGATCATCGGGGGCGTTTTATACGATACGCAGGACCTAGTACCTGCCGCCTTCCCCGAAGCTCCGTACCTGACCGGAAATCTAAGAGCAAATCTTCAGGAACTGCCAAGGTACAAAAGAGCGTGGGCAGTACTTGAGCCATCTCTGTCGTGAGAGAGACTCCTCCCAATTTTAGGCTAGCCGCAGTCGCCAAGTGCCAAGAAAGTGAAGAGCTCCCCAGCAATAGCATGTCGAGCGGAAGAACCATAGTAAACATCGAAGTGAATTTGAATGGGGGAGGGGTCTTCGTCATGTCAAGAGAGGCCGTGATGAACGGAGTCCGTACTGCGGGACGAAGTCGGCAGCAGATCGCAGATTCGGCTCGGTAAGCACTTAATTGAAAGCCTGACATCTTCGGTTCTTTGGAGTCCCGACGCCTCCATTGAGCACGGGTTCGGTGCATATTCAGCGCGTAAGTTAACCGCCACATCTTTTAGGGAGTTCTCCACCGTTCCAAAAATGGGACCCAATCGTCAGGTTTGCCGGCGGAAATAGTCAGATTGACCGCTATTCGGCTGGAAGAAATGGTCGTGTGCCTCGGTGAGGGTGCTTCAGTATTGGGCGCTGAGGTGATAGCTTGGGTATATCGCAAGAGCTGCGGGCTGTTGGATACCGCTAGGCCATGACTTTGTGCTGCCTGAAGCGCCAGCAGCCGTCGGAGCTGGGATAGTTATTTTTGAATTTATTTTACCCGAACATTCATCCACAGCGCAACGGTATGACGCAGAAACCTATTTATATCTGAGCGTGCACCAACTCGACGATGTGCAGCTTCGGATTGAACTGACCACCTAAAGCCTAGTTTTGTTCTTGGGATGACTGACAACATCCGAGGTCACTAATTCAATAATACATTATTGAGAAGTAGCTGCGTGCACAGGCTTCAGGAGATGATGAATGGGTCTTGAGACAACCTTGGTCCCACCAAAACTAAGTTGCTCTCTCACGCGCAGTTCATCGACAGGAAGAAGCCACAAGTCCCTGTCCATTCTACCTTGTGCCTGTTAGAGGTCCGCCGGCGGGTCTATGGCGTGAGGATTAAACTGCGGAGGAACCCAAGAGAAGCCGCAATCCCCAGTCCCACCGGCCAATCAACGGCCAGTTCCGCGCTCAAGGCACCGGTCCGCCTGAGAGGCGAACCAGATCGTCATCCTGGAGCCACTACATGGTGTCAGTCAGTCCGGCTATATTTTCAAAAAGAGATGCTACGCCTTGTTCGGTGCCTCAAATAGCCAGGTCGGTCGGTAAAGGGGAGGAGGGCACCAACCTCCTTAGAGATGAACCAAGCAGAATTTAGGGACATTCCCCTTCAGTCATGAGACCAAGCTTCAGTCGAGCCACCATACGAGACTTCTTTGACGGTCTGTGAGAGAGCTCGAGACGGTCCATGAGGTTCAAAGTCTTCTCGGGGCCTTCTCGAACTTGGAAGCTGGAAGGGGAAGGGGCTCGGAGCATACGGCCAAGGGTGTATCGACATGGAGCCGGGTAATAGCGGTTGGCAGCGGCTTCATATTATGTTCATTTGCAGTAGTTGTATAACGTCTCTCACCAACCAGCTCCCGGACGCCATCCCCGGACACGCTTCGTCTGAGCCCCGTCACGTGACAGGCCACGCTCATGGGAAGGGAGTGGCAGGCATTCATTCGAAACAATCGATCGATAAAGAAAAGTTTTGATTATGTCTCGGAGGAGAATAAAATCATTTTTGTGCTGTGAACATTTTGGATTGAGGAGAGAATGCGCTTCGCTCCTCACGGCTCGTGACGCGTAGCCCTCGAACCCAGTTCAGGATCGATGTTGCAATTCGAGGAGAGAACCAAAGCAGCTCGAGACGCGGAGTCAAGAAATTTACGAGCCGCAGACGAACCTCGAGCTGTCTACACTTATAAGGTGCAGTCCTCGAAGTCACTGCGGGTTTTACGTAATCCGTATCGGTATGCAATGCCGTCTGTCTGCTTAGTCGGCGACAGACAGAACTTGCCCGTTAGCCAACCGTGTCCACAGAGGGAGAACTACACGTAGATGACATCATGCGAATGGCGATAAAGCCGATTGGTTAGCGAGACCTCTTCGTATAGCTGCCCTCCCCAATGAAGAACCGGCGGAACATCAAGAAAATACTATAAATGCCAATCCCTTTTGTCACAGAGCCGTATGATTACATACTGGAGCATGGGGACCGGGTGAAACAACCGAACCCGGAAGGCAGAAGGTACTAGCCCAGCTAGGCCGCTGCGATAACAAACAAGTCAACTGAACATGATGCTTACTCGAACGATATGTAGGTAGACCGTGTTAATAGCACACATATGAGCCATCCAAACAGGAGGAACGAATAGAACATTGTTGAACGCAGAAAATCAAGACTCGACGGACATGTCCGTACTATAGTGTTGCGTAAGCACGGGTAATTTCCTTAGCGCGAACGTTCCAGCGACCGTGAACATCATGATCCATGTATAGAGTCAATGAAGCTTGATATGCAACTGCGTGTTGATCGGAGGCTGACTGTGTTAGGGGGTGTGTCAGATTGTGCATCTCCTCGATGCGGCAACAAGTTTCCGTAAGGAGTTAGGAAGCGCGAGACTCGTACGATAACAAATAATTATGTAGAGTTTTGTATTCACCGGCTATTGACTGATATCACTATACTGACTTAGGCGTGATTCACTCGCCTGAGGGGCGAATGCTTACTCAGTGTCTTTTTGAATGGAACAATCGCATCAAATTCTGCTAGCCTAGTCAATAAGAGCA
>WSTX01000330.1:0-11379 GCA_019633405.1 Tulasnella sp. 408 | reverse complement strand
GCCGGCAAGTATTCTGGAAGTCTGATATCGACTTTGATTTCATCGGCATTTCTCCGTGCCAATCTAAGGGCCACCTCGGTAGGTTCGAGTTTGTCGTCTCTGAGGAATCACTCGGAACTGAGATTGGCATCCATGCCTCTTCTTCACAGAATCTTTCCTGACCCCTGAATACTGGCTTCATGTGGATTATTTCCCCACTCATATGAGCTTCGACGAGAATCTGAGTGGTGCGGAACGGGAACTCATAGCCATCCTAGGTCATGGCGCTGTGAGTAAGCATCGTCAGTGCGGCAGCCTCCCTGCTTCTCCGCCTGACTCAAGCTTGACTGGAAAGATGATAAAACTTCCCCGGGATCTACATGCCCCTGGAGTGCGACCGAATGCACTCAGTACATTACCGTTCTGAGAGACTTCCAAAGTAAGCAACGCTGCCCCACGAGATCCGCATTCGAAACTGATTGTATGTTTTTGCAGCCATTAATGAGAACACGTCATATCGCATTGCGGTTATTGGTATGCCTCACTATTGCAGTATATGAAACCATCCGCTCACTCCCAAGTCTTCTTCCGGTAGCACGTCTCTGGGCAGCGGTCGGTGAATCCCCTCGCTCTTGCATAGATTGTTGGCATTCTCCTGACAGCACTCTTTTTCCAGGCCGTGCGCGTCACATCAACTCCTACGGTCTGCCTAACGCTCGCCTGGACCGACTGCAGGGCTTCATAGCTTGCGTACCTGCCCAACGCAGCTTCGAAATAGTCACCTGCGGATTGGCGATATTGTGCATATCTATCATCGTCCTGCGACAGATGCCAATGCCCTTCGATGGAGGCGTCGTCTATGACCGGCGCTGGGTTCTGCTTTTCCAAGATTTGCCGACTAGCTGGTTGAGGATATACTCTCCATTCATTGCTGCAATTCTGTGTCTGGTTGCTACCTTTTTTGGCTTTCCGATGATGTTGTAATAGCTTTGATTATCGGTACAAGTGTCCGTTCTGGATACTCAATTAATACAGGTCTCGTAGGTCCGGAACAGAAGATAAAAGGTGATGACTGCGCACCACATCTCGTTCTAATCTCGGTAGGTGGTGGGATATTGGAGTAAATGAGAGGCAAGAGGTGTGTCGTGCCTCGCATATTTCAAGCCCTGCATGTTAAAGCGTGCCCCGATGGGTTCGGGGCGAGATCGCTAATCAGGGGCACGTGGGTAGGGCTCGAGGCTCGTGCTGAGCGATCGGACATTTGCCATATCGGAACCGTGTTGCGCGATTGCGATTTTAGTCCCGATGGTTCTGAACCTCGGGGCTTGATGGGCTGATTGGCAAAGTGCAGACGAACACGTGAAAGAAACCCAACGACGGCGACGATCGTCTTGGACCCCAGGCAGCCGCGCGCGCACTTCGCGGCAGGTCAGATGCAGTTGTGGAAGATCGGTAGGTGTCATCTACCTGTGTCGCTGCTTGTCAATACATTCGAGCACGAGGATAGCCGACAGCCAAATGACAAATATATCCCCTTTTTTTTATTTTCATGAGTCGGTCCTATGATGTACTTCCCCTTCCCGCCGGAAAGGGCACCTCGCGTCCGGGAGTCTCTCGTTCAACGACGATCCTACTGGAAAACCCGGAGCGTGTGGGACCTCCGGCAACGACTAAGGAAGTCGAATTTTAGGCGCCTTCGGATACATGAAGCCTCTGCGGGTAGCGCACGTACGTACATTACTCAATCAGCCTTTTCCTCGTTAACGTCGAGGAGTGGAGCGGACACAGTGTAGCCCAGACGTTCGTAGCGTTTCTTATTGCCGAAGAATTGAGTAAGTGGGGGTGCTATAACGGCCGCGAGTTGTGACGCTATGGCCGGTCCCGAATACTGTATATTTACGACCGCAACGGCGGCCATGGGACATGGGACACTTTCCCTTACGGCGGAGACCTTGCGTCAAAGCGGCGGAACGCGGTGGGACAAGGGACAGGGCGACTTTTGAGAGTCGGGGACATTTAGAGTTGAGTCGAGGGTCATGAATTCCGCCACAGCGGCGATCACAATTACGCCCTTAGCGATTCAGCCACAGATCATCTCCACCGCAAAACTCTCCCCGAATAACCCACTCATCTCCGAAGCCAACAGACGACTTCCCTGTGTACCCTGGGGCTGTCGATGTACTCAATATTCAAACATCCGCCGACTCTCCACAGTGCTCGGAACACTCATTTCCCATTACTTTGCCCCACTTTCCTCGGCTCCTTTTGATCCCCCAACCTGTATCTTGCGAAATTTTTTCATCACTATTGTCCCTAGAAGATGTGACAAGGCCAACGCAGACATTTATCAGAGGGAGTGGCTGCAACGATGCTGACCGTGAGCCACCACTATGAGTCCCCAAGACTCTCCTTTCTTTGTCAACCTAGCTGCTCAATATAGTTTACTCTGGTATGAGCTTGAGCTTTTAAATTGCTCCGCTGTTAGGATGCAAGATATAAAGCGACATGAGCAACCTTCGAGTGTCGGTACCGGTTGGATCAACTGATGGACTTGGAAGGGTAAGATCCCCGCCCAGCCTCGGTGGCGCTCTGAGACTGATCCACCTTCGTAGATATTTGTCTCTACCTCGAAGTGGTAAAGAGCTGGGAGGTGTCAATTACGGGGAGTGAGGATGACTGGGATGTTGGTGAGGACTACCTGGAACGGAGCGCGTGGTGGAATGAGGATCAAGAATACGCTCTGTAGATAGGCTATCCGATCACCAATTCATCGACAACATGATTCCAGTACATTTAGATTGGTTAACCATATTTTAATTAATCCAGCGAGCCGAAAACCCTGATTTATAGAGCTAACGTCGGGGACACTTGTCCCCTGCGTCAATTCCCTATGGGACACCGGGACACGTGTAAAATTGCGTCGAGTCGGAGAGCCTCGGGACACGGGACCGCCGTTGTGGTCGTAAATATACAGTACAGTCTAAGGAGCCCTCGCCCCGAACTTGTTTGGCCGGAGGAACCGAACGCCTGAGCCTCGGCCCAGCCGGTGAATACTGAGATGTCGTAAGGAATGGTTACGTTGTTTTTGTTGATTTTGATGTTTGAGGAATGTGTGATGGTGACTGCCCTTGGGGGGCGGTGAACCTCAACTTCGTAGCTGGGCCGCGCGCGATGAGTGAATTGCCTTGAGAACTGTAGGAGCGAATGAGGGAAGGAAAGGGTGAAAAGAAGTAATTTCGTGCCCGAAGAGGACCTAAATGCACGGAATCAGGCAGCGAAAGGGATATGAGACGGAGTTAGCAAGGATTGCAACTTGGACTGGTCTAGTATGAGGGCGTAGTTCTCAGATGCCGGGTTCTTTCGTAAGTTGGCAGTCACCCATCATGTACAAGAGCGCCACCGCCCCTTATTCTCATTGAGAGATTCGTTAGTGGTGATGGGTTTGCTCGGTCGCAAAAGGAAGGCAGTCCCGGCGGAAGACGCCGCCCAACCCAAAGTGGTCAGCGTGTCACGGCATCACAGCGTTCCCAGGGGTATACTATTCGATGTACGCGCATGGTATTGAGCGTGAGTGAGTGAATGGTGCAGTCGTGATCTCCAGTCTGTGCAAGGCCTTCCCGCCGATGAAGCCAGGGTCTCCCGGGCTCTGTGGACGAGAGCTCATTTTTTGCCTTGGGATTAAGGCACAGGCTGTTGTACGAGCCAAATGTTTAGTAAAGTGAAAAGCTGAAGAAACTGTGGAGATGAGGAGTTAGAGAGAATCGTGCGCTCTGTGCGGACGGAGGATGAAATTACGTCAAGAATGATGGGTGTGCTTCCCTGGGAGCGATATCTACCCCTCCCCACACTCCGAACTGCCAAGATAGCGAGAGTACTAAACTCGCTCTATGACAGGGAGAGACAGAGCGACGGGGCACGGGATGGGAATGACCTTATGAAGAATGAAGAGCCGATCGGAGGATGCGACGCCTTGCCACAAGCCCCGACCTTGAAAGCTTGCCAGGGTTCAACGACCGCACGCATCCTGCCCCCATCTTTATCGTGCGAAGTGCAATCAAGGCCGAGCTCCTGAGCTAGCAAGCATGCATGCATGCATAATGCTACGATGGACCATCTGTGCAATAATGCTTGTCAGAGCGTTCTGGATCTCGGGCCCAGGCGCGGTGGGGTCGGAGTTAGTCGGAGCCTTAAATATTGGAAGCAATGCATACACTTTCGAATGTTCCACATGACCTTCTGCATCACGCCCGTTAGTCCCGGATCATACTGCTTCCGGCAGTTACCTTCTCTCCCATGACGATAGACACTCTGCGAGGTTTCCGCACTCTCCTGGGGTCCAGCCATCGCGTCCAGGGGCAAGCCTGGATTTCCATTGCCGTAATGGCGACTATGGCATGGCTGAGTGTGGTGTTTCCATATAATGACTTCAACCACCCTAGGTTCTCGTGGGCGTTCGACGCACCATTCACCGGATCAAGCAGGTTAGCATCCTACTTATCGTAAAGTAGTTACTCAACGACATCCCCCAAACGAGGATCACCAATTAGAACGAGCGGTCTGCGTCGCTATGTCACTCGTTTTAAGACAATGCACCGCGACAGTGTGGACGCCTCGCTTGTGCCTGCTTCTTGTCATTGACAATTACCGTGATGGGTGATATCAGTCACAGCTTATGGTTAGTCTATTGCGTGTGTACGATCTTCCTTCGTAGCCTCGCTTCCGAAAATCCTTATAATGCCATTGAAACATCCACATATGGGCATATTGCTGGCTAGCGCGGATAGCACGACAGGTGGCAGACATTTCAGCGACCAGCCCACTCGAGAGTCAGGCGAGATTGAATGAGGCTTGTACAGCTCGACATCCTCATCATTCTCACTTTAAATAAAGACCCATCAGTACTATGATAGACAAGACTCAATTACCGGCCCACTCTCCCTAGCATCGTTCCATCTTATACAACCATTAATCTCTTCCCGTATAATGGGTGCCGCCAGAGCGTCAACCACTGTCCCTTACGGTGTCCATAGAGTCGATGTCAAGAAGGACGTCAAGTCAAACTCCACCAACCCTAGAAACGATACTTCCCCGCCCTCTCGCAAGAATACTCCAGCAAACTCACCCGAAAGAAGTGCAGATAAGGACCTGGGGGGTAGCGGAGACAAAGGAGATTCCTGTTCCCCTAGGTCCCACAACACAACTTCAACGACCTACAACGAGCAGGTGGATGACCGAAAGCTGGTCACTCGCAAAGGTCATCCCGTGACGAGTCATTCACTTCTTGACTCTTATGTCGGAACGATGAAGGATAAGAAGCAGACTCAGGTAGGCACTCCACAGCTCGTTCGAGTCCCGTAACGCCATCTCACCTATGACCTAATAGGTCACCCTTACGCTCCTTCGACCCATCGGTAAAAGGTCGCAAGACGACACCTTTAGAAGATGGAAAACAGAGGTTCGGAAGCGGTTGGACAAGGAAATTATTGAGTGGCAGAAGGTCGATGGTCCGTTTGTCAAATACGAGGGCAGGACCACGTTCGGCAACGCTCCAGCCGTCATCACCGAGTTCATCGAAGGCACCGATGTCCAGAATTATCTCGAGAAAGAGAAAGATAAAAAGTCGATGAAGGACAAGCCTCGATTGGTAAGTAATCATATTTTAAAAATCGGGCGGTACGGACTGAATAACATACCTCATCAGATCCTTGAATTCGCCCGCGCCCTCATGACGCTTCATAGCCTCAATCTGTCTCATGGAAGCATCGAACCAGTGAGTTTCCATGTGCAGATCCGGCCCCCAGTTGCAGTAGTTGACCCGGCCCCATGGCTTCGGTAGTGCCACTTCATCGTCGACCACAAGGGCAAGGCGAAACTCGGCGGGTATTGCTTCAACCGGATGGTCGAAGAAGAATTTAAGAAGATTTATTCTTTTTCTGAGGACTATCGTAACATCGCGCGATATGTCGCTCCCGAAGTTCTTGAGAACGGGAAAACGGATACCAAGTCGGACGTATACTCATTTGCATTGGTCGCACTCGGTGGGTCGAAGGTGCTTGTCTCGGCTTGATGTGACTTGAGGACTGACGAAAAGCTCTAGAGTTGATGATCGGAGAGCAACCGTTCTCTTCATTCGGGCAGGAGCCTGCCGTGATCGGCCGAATAAGCGGAGGGGAGCCTCCATTTGCCGAAGACGCTACCAAACTCCTTCAAGATGACCCATGGTGGAGTGCCTTGAGCTCATGCTTATCGAAGGACCCTGGCGCCCGCCCTTCAATGGAAGCGCTATATACACAAGTAAGGCTCGTTATCTAAGCGTGTATCTGGAGAGATTGCTTACGGAATGCTTAAAGCTCTCGACCCCTTCCAAGAAATCAACTCCCTTGAACATATTCAGCTAATTGACGGCACAAAGTCCATCGCATTTCTTTACACCAGATCGTTCTGAACCAGAATGCTGCATTCTCTGAGAATATCATGAGCCTTTTTGAGACTCAGAGCGCGCACAATATTCGAGCGAGAAAAATGAGCTAGTGTAGTGAGCGTGTTCTTTTCCTAAAAACGCTAGGTACATGAGCAGGACACCCGCCAACTTCCCTGCGTTTGCGTGGCGTATTTCCTTGAATATTTCGACCATTTTAGGGCCATGTTCCGGCCTGAAACATGTTACAGCCGATCCGTGCGATTCGTGCGATTCGCCGTAGAGTCAATCTCGGATGACGAGTCGGTGGGATTCCCCAAGTTCCAACGACAGAGCTGTATATCTGGAGAGCTTCCAATATGTATATGCGCTTCGTCATTGGGAGCTCGACAAATATGAGTGCCAAGCACGTGCCTCTGCCATGCTCTACTGTTCTCACTACCCTGTTGCCCAAGGCAACAGCTACACCAGATAACATAAGCCTGTTGCCTCCGCTCGTGACCAAGAAAGGTCCGTAGGCTCTTCACGACCCATGGAGAACGACTCTGAGCTTATGCTTGTCCAATAACCCTGGAGCCCGTCCTTCTATGAAACGCCCGTACGCATAAGTGATCCATATAACGGGACAGCTTGGGAGCGTTCCTTTGGCCAATAACACTGGAGGTAGTGTTGGTCAAAGCTGGCTGGGCCGGGCTTGGGAGAGCTTGAGCCTGACCTTGCTGTGGGCTCCAGCTCAAGCCCTGTCGACGAAGCTCGGCCCAAGCCGACCAAAGCTTAGCTCGAGCCCGGCATCATTACCAAAAGGGGAAATAAGCGGTCCCCAACCGAACGCAGCGGGCCCTTACCGCCTATCTCCGTAATGGGACTAACCCTAAAAGGCAACGTTCCTGAGGTGTTGATAGGCTTGAGCCCAGCGAGCGGGCTTGGGCAAGCTGAAACTCTGAGCTCAAGCCCGGGCCCACTACCTGGGCTGGCTTAAGCTTGGGCTGGCCCGAGCTGGCCCGAGCCTGAGGCCAGCCCTGGCACAACACTAACTGGAGGTCAGTGCAAGTGGCAATCAAAATTGCGAGGGTAAAGTAAACGTTCTTCACTAGGCCCGATGGTATTGGCATCGTTCAATAGTGAGGCGGGGGAGATGTGTAGACAACAGCAGACAGATGCATTACTTGCGGCTGGCGGGGCGGTCAGAACTCAAATAACAGCTCGCAGGTTGGGCAACCGTTTATGCTATGTCTATCAGGGAGCACAAAATATATCCTCAACGAGCTGGGAGAAATGAGGGAAGATCTAAGTCTGTCTCCACACTGGCAGAAGAGTCGAGGCTTGAGAAAGCGTCAATGGCGCATTCGTCAAAAGTATATTTCAAGGTTTAGGATGAAACACAAATTGCTTAAATTCGAATATGTGTGAGTTTTAGCAAGAGAATAATCAAGATTGGACTCCTCACCACTCGATCCTCTTCGATATATTTGCCGATGTTCGCAGGATCCATGTCGGAGATGCGATGAAAATGTAGCCCTTCAGAATCGCGGGACACTATTCTACTTATAAAGTTCTTGACTGGCAGGTAAGCTATTATAATATATTTGCAACGATCTCACCAAGCTCTTCGGGACGGTAGAAAAAAAGCGAGAGCTTACCCCCCAATTCGCATTCGGCTGGGTAAATTATTCCAAATATCAGTATGCTTTAAGTTGAATGGAGCGTAGCGAGAATTGCTCACTCGAATCGTCCATGGCCCACGTCATTGTCAACACCTTCGTGCTTTCATCATATCTCCATGCAGCTGCCATTCCTCGTTCCCCGGTTTTGGTGTCGGACCTACGCCTATATGGAGGGGAAGATCTGCCTTAGTCCCGGAGCCAAAATTTCAGTGATGCTGCCCAGATAACTTGACTTTGAGATGAGACGATCTTACTTTCCCCGCAGGCTGCAAGAAACCAGGTCGCGATACGTCCCCCGCCGTCACGGTAGTAGGGCTCTTTACCATGGCATTTCTCAGATGGGTAAGGAACGTTATGCTCGTAAGTCCGGTCTCCCCCACCGGGGACTTTCGTGATCCCAGTAAGTGGTTCAGGAACACCGTCGGGATCAAAAGGAAGTCCGTGGAGCAAGCCTCGCCCCAAGCATGGGAATTTGTCATCCGTAAGGTCCCCCGCCTGGATGCGAGAACGGAAACCCCACAAAGAGGATATCATCAGTTAAAATATTGCTTGGAAGAAATTAAGACATATATCACCTGATATAGCTGTAATATTTCCGTACTTTGATTTCTTGGAAGGACCACCCGAGACGCTTGATCCTCTTCAGAGTGACCGTGGCGCCCGTTGAGGCATCAAAAGCAATATAGCCTAGAGGAGCTCCATAATGTCCAACCACCTCGATTAATCCAACCTGTCCAGAGGTATTTACGGTGGTGCCTATCGAGGAGGTAGAGTGGACTCCCTCAGACGAGCCCGATTGCCCTCCCCCGGCTACATGCAGAAATCGACGCAGAAGAGTGAGCCTAACATTCCTCCAGCTGCCTTGTATCTCTTCTTCGAGCTCGGAGTACCAAAGAAGCGCCTCTCCGTCGAAGCAAGTCGAGACATAATGAGCAATCCAACGATCGTCGTCCACCCGGCCCTGCTGAAACGCTACTCGTTGGACGGATCGCACGAACGCTGTGGGGGACTCTCCGGAAGAGCCCTCAAACGTTATCCAAGGCAATGTCCCTGAGGGCTGGGGTTCGAGAGACCCGGCTGATAACGAGAAATCTTAACATGATCGGCGCGAAGAAGATGATATCTGTATATCCAGATTCACAGAGTTGCACTTACCAGAGGTATCAATATCCCCTCTTTGTGGAGCAGCCGCAGGGGTTTCCATCGCTTTGAAACCCAGTTGCGGTGATGCGGTGATGTTGAGCGGTATCGTAGGCGAGATCGAAAGAAACATGCTGCCTCCCATATATACAGTAGCTTTTCGGGGCCCTCCGGGCAGATGCCCGGACCCTAAGTCCGAGTCGCGGAACTCTTGCGGATGGTGCAAAGAGTTCCACTTAATGCTTCACCAAGGTTTACCTAGATCCGTAATAGCTTGATCATAACAGGCTACTTCGTTCCGTATATCGGGAAACGCGAAAGGGCAACGAAAGCCGGCCAACGCATAAGGTGGAGAGTAGGCATTGAAATGAGGTAGCCAAACCCTCAGAGAACAGAGGTGAGATGTCATCTGATCTGTCAGCGCCAATTGCATGGTTTTCGGCTGTCGGTTGGCTAACTTGCGCTGGGTTGCTTTGCCCGACTGTCATGCCGACGGGGATTGCACACGATATATATATATGCAACCTGCTAGTTGAGTTCTTCAAGAGCTAGTTAATTGTACTTGCCAAGCGCATGCCTCTGGGCAACTCAATTCTTATCACTGTCTTATTGCACAAGACAGCAATTATACCGGAGAACGTAAGCCTATTGGCTTTGTTTGTGGACGAGACAAGCCCATACGGAAATACGCTCCTCCTGGACGCCCAGGCCCTGAATCATTCGCGACCGTGATCTACTACATACTTTCCATTCTTGGCAATGCATCCCCACTCTCTTCTTCCGCACAGTTCATTTATACGCTAATGGTCATGCTTAGGCTTCGCTCTCCTCTCCTTGCGTTTACAGAGACATCGAGCTCGTCTCCCGACCCTTGGCCTGGGGGAACTCGGCCTCAAGATCCGTATCGGTAGCGTCAGGGCCCTTGGATTCGGTAGTGCAGTGCATTGCTTCCAGTTCGTTGGTCACGTGCGCTTCGTGGGTCGTGGCTCTGCTTTGCGCGCGAGAGGCGGTGTGGATGCTCGGTTAGAGCCCTCATTCGACACGTGCCTCCATGCTCCTGAGGGCATAATTCCAGTGGTTAGATCTCGTTGAAGCTGTGACTCACATAGCGGCCGAGATGTTATCTCAAGCCGTATCCTGCCGTATCCGGTCTCCCTTGATTTAAATTCTGACCAAGTCTCGACGACCGTCGGTCCACACCCCAACAAACACCAGCCCGTTACCCCATGGGTATCCTACGACCTCAAGCATCACCGCTTCGGACAGTACAGAAGCGATACCTCTCCTCAACACCCATCCGTAATGGAATGCCCAGGGGGTCGACCAGCACTCCTTTCGGCGTTGTCAAGAAGTGCCCTTTCCCCAAGCCCGAGGTACCTTCGGTAAAGGTTGAAAAGCCCAGGCAGCACTCAAGCTCCGGATCCGGATCCAGCTCAAGCAGCAAGTCGAGCCCCATCAGCAAGGTCCCTGTTATATCTATTCAACGCGAGGAATCGAGATTCGTCAAGGGGATCGACAGGCTGGGCGCTCGATCCAGCAGTCAGGTCTCCAAGTTTTCGACGTTCCACGGCGCGACTACGTCCGGTCGGCTCGAAACAAAGGCCCCACCGACCAACGACCTTCCGGATTACACAGGAAGAGTAACCATCAAAGGGCCTATCGACACGAGCCACAAGCTTGTGAATTCATATGATGGAGAAGTGACCGGCGCGCAGGACATTACCCGGGTGAGCACCTCGTCAATGCCAATTTCGGTCTTCGCAAACTTATCTAAGCGCGGAACTGGCACAGGTCACCGTGAACGTCCTTAAACCCATCGGGAGTGGTCCAGATGATCCCAGCTTCAGCAAATGGACTGCGGCGGTCCGCCAGCGCTTAAGGAGCGACATTGGAGCGTGGATGGAAGTCAACGGCCCATTCGTGCAATACGTCGGCTTCGCTACTGTCGACGGAGTCCCAGCCGTCTTGACGCAGTCCGTTGAAGGCACTCGTGCAAAGGACCATCTTCAGAAACTTTCGATGCAGGAAAGGCGCTTTCTGGTAAGCGACCGCGTCTCCAAGGCATTCATGAAGTACACATGCTCAAACGGACCCTACGTTTTCAGGTTCTCGGATTCGCTGAAGCACTCATGGCCCTTCATAACGAAGAGCTTTGGCATGGAAACCTTGAACCAGTCA
>WSTX01000329.1:0-11425 GCA_019633405.1 Tulasnella sp. 408 | reverse complement strand
CTGCGCGACGAAATTGAGGAAAAGCTCAAATAGATCATCTGATGTAGAGAGATGCATGGTCTTGGATGCAGAGAGCTGCGTAATTTCGATCAGAACTGAAATGCACTATGGCTATCAAGGCGGGCCATCACGGACTTTAGCGGACGAATGACCGATCTATCAAAAAGGTAATTCGACCCTCCATTCTGTAATCGCGGGTCGGTCACGAGGTAAGAGAACCATCTATGACCAAAAATCCCTCCTTTAAATTTGTTCCCAGTGTCCTTTGTATGGCGGTTCGTTGCGGAGTTTCACCCAATGCAGTAAGCGTAGCAGAGCGCCAACGATAAATAGCTTCTCCGATTTTCTGAAAGACCTGCTCAGGGCTGACCGCTTTTGCGTTCTGGAAGTGCTATTACTCGTCGAAAAACGGTCCAGCAGACTTATCCGAGGCATTTTAAGGTGACGAAATGGGTCCTGGGTGTGTATCCTTCGCTATAGCTGATGCGCCATATTATCCACATCTTTCTATCTGTGAGAGGTAGAACGTAGCTGCTGGAGGGCAAAGCCGTTGAAATTTATGCGAGAGAGAAGAGCGAGGTGGAAAAGTCAGCGGAGGAGTAGTTGATAGATGACGCGAGTGGTTACCTTCGTTCTCAGCGATTTGAGTAATTAGGATATCTAATTATTTACGTGGTTTCTTGGGATCGATTAGCTTTCTATCCAAGTCTCCCGCAGCCTCATTGGGCCGCCGCGCTTACCGACAGAAAAAGTTGGGCAGAGAATTAAGTCTAGCAGTTATACTTTGCAAGGGTCCACCTAAGACTTTAATTTACGAAAGGATGGGCTTTATATACGAGCTCAAGAGGGCTAGAGGCTCATTTGAATACGTAGCCCCGCTGAGGTGATGGGTCGCGGTGAACGTTGGGTTTGCTTAGGAAATCGGGCTTATCGCCGATTTTCATCCGTGGTAACTCTTGATACACGTAATATTTATAGCGATGTAAAGAAGGTCGGGTGGTGTAGTTGGTTATCACTTCTGTCTAACACACAGGCGGTCGTCAGTTCGAACCTGGCCCCGATCAATTTTATTTCTGTCCTCCCCTACGGTTGCAGTCTTTCGTGCCTGCCACGCCATTGTATTTTCCTGCGCCCTCGATGCACATGGTTACGTATACACAGACAAGATACTAGGTAAGAGCTCGGCCTTACTCTGTAAGGATAGCAGCTCGTCACACTCGATACGCCACAACTTGAAAGTTTCATTCCAATACAGTTAGTGATACAAACTTCAAGATGATACGCTTGGAATTACTTGCTTCACTTTCTTTTCTTTCGCGTGACTGTTGCTGGGGCATTCAAGATCCTCTTCAGGTGTGCAATGTGCATCTCAGGTGACTGAACGATTCCGATTTATGTAAAGGACGCCATTTCGAAGCGTGGGTTCCCCTTGTCCCAAGGCTGTGTTGGCCGCGCGGGCTTCTCTTACCACAGACCTCTACCTTCCTCTACTCCTCTACATCATCCATCTTTGCGCTTACCTCTCATAGACTGTGTTCCATGGCGACTCCTGGCGCCCAACCATTAGCTACAACATCGGGTCGATTTTCTCACGTTCCCGCGGTTGGCCTGTCGACACGAGAGTTATGCGAGAGAATCCATTCCGCCAGAAGTGGAACATTGATTCTACTGAAGGTACCCAGTCTATCACGTATCCCCTATGGTACCAACAAATTTTGATATTCAAGGATACCAAATGGCCCCGTGAATCGAGTGATACTGCACAAAACTTGCTACAAACAGTCGACGCGCTACCCGACCTTGCCACTGAAGAGCTCTCTTTGAAAGATGACGTTGAGAAGTCCGTCCAGTGAGTATAGTCTTTGCTTGTACTAGTAGTGTGCTTGATCTTGTATTCGTCAGAGTTTTGGAAGTTGTTCATACTGAGGTGAAGAAAGCATCAGAGAAATATGGGACGAGGGAAAGAGGATTCAGAGATGGGATCAAGCATTACATGTCGTCACTCCATGCTAGCAAATGCACGAATATCTTGCGAACTTGCTCGGAGGATATCGAGAGGGTCTCGACAATGCTGCGTGTAAGCGCAAATTGATAGATCTTCTATTTCGAATATTGGCGTTGCTGATGTACTTTCTACAGAACTGCTTAGATAGTGCAAAAGTAACCGGTACGAGCCTGCCATAGATTTGTCGAATGGGGATGACTAAACCGCTTGTGGATCCTACTCTAGCAGGAAGCCATGGTCGGTTGGAGACACCTGCTGGCCCCCACGCCCAGGCGAACGTGTCAAAGTCGAGGAGCCGTGAAGAATTACCGAAACTTCCTTTAGTCTCAGCAGCAAAGCCAGAGGATCCGATTAGTCGCCAGATGTCTGTCCCGGACCCCTCAGAAGATCTTCTCCAGGACCGAGAAAGCCGCAATCCAATCCGCGATGGTGTTCTTACTGCAGCCAGGAAAACTTTTCAGACAGTAGAAATCGTATCCAGTGCGATCCCTGGAGTTGGCGACTTCGTCGGAGTTGCGGCTAAAGTGGGCTTGGCCTTTATCAACATGATTGAGGTGGGACTATTTTTTTCTGTGTCTTTCTAGGCTCTCACCTGGTTCTTCAGACGATGGACAAAAATGAAGACGTATCGAAGGAGTTGACGCACCACACGTCGAAGCTGTCAGCATATTTAGACCACTTCAAGAAGAAATCAGATTCCGAGGAGGAAGACGAACTGGTGACTTATGTCGACAGTATTCACAAGTACGTCGGGTTGCTTTCGGGGAAAAAAGCGAGAGTCCCGGCTGACACCTTCCTTTAGGGAGCTTGAGGACGTCCGAGGAAAGGTCAACCAATGGAGCTCTTCGGGCCGTTTGAAGAAAGCGTTCTTGTCTGGTGATCACGCTGAGGACCTTAAAGCCTATCAGGATACGGTTCAGACTGCCCTGGAAGAAATGCAGGTACATAACGTGCCGCTACCAGTTCCTACAGTGACTCACATCACCCCATAACAGCTACTTGTCAGTCTAAAAACCTCCGATATAGTCGTTGAGCTCAGTACGCCCCTTGAACCATACACCTGAGGGACGATTCTAACATTTCTAATCTAGAAAATGCCGAATTGCAGGCGGAGCGACGGCGGCTGCTTGCCTGTTTAGGAGATGGCAGTTACGGAGCGAGAGGAAACTCAATAGAAGACGTCGTCTGCCTTCCTGGTACGAGAGTCGAGATCCTGGAACGCATAGATCAGTGGATCAAAGATACATCGGATTCGGCGGAGCGTGTTCTCTGGATTCGAGGAATGGCGGGACGCGGGAAATCGACGATTGCATCTACGGTCGCGCACAACTGGGCTTCCAAGGGGTCTAGTGCCATCTTCCACTTCCGCCGAGGTCAGAACGCGTTGGATGGTCAGTTTGTCTGCGCCCTCGCGAGACAACTAGGAAAAGGCTTAGTCCCGGAGGTGAAGAATGCAATCCTTGGCTGCGTGAAGGAGAACGAAGACATCGCAAAGGAGCGCCTTGACCAACAGTTCAAGAAGCTCTTAGTGGGATCGCTGGGAAAGCTTCAAGGTCACGAGCATCCCATTATAATCGTTGTCGACGCCCTCGATGAATGCCAAAATGTCGCGGACACCGTGCGATTCGTCAGGCTGATTGATCAGCACTCCTCGTTTATCCCTGCCAATGTCAAATTCCTCCTCACATGTCGCCCCGAAGCACCACTTCTTATCGCACTCGAACCAAAAAAGTGGCGTGTCGAAGACCTCGATTCAACATCCACCATCTCTGAAGATATAACCAGGTTCATTCAAAACGCCTGCGCACAAATCAGAAGTGAACACGATCTCCCTGAAGCATGGCCTTCCTCGTCTGACTTGAAACGCATCGTGGAGATGTCACAAGGCCTATTTCAGTGGGCTCGGACCGCGATCGCTTACATTAGTGATAGGTCGCCTGGTCATCGGCTGCAAGAATTGCTGCGACGTTCGTCAACATGGGGTGGGCTCGACGATTTGTACCACCAAATCCTTTCAAAAGCATTCAAGGAGGTTGAAACCGACTCGACGCGGGAACAGTTGCTGTCCTGGATACTGGGCACTCTTGTAGTGGCACCTTATCCTGTGTCCCCGGAAGTCATCGCCTATTTATACGCCGACCACGTAGTCTTTGAGGGCCAAAACAATATCGTCCAGTTCCTGCGCGGAGATATCCTCGCAGACCTCAATTCCCTTCTTCACATCCCTACATCGCCATCCCAACCCATGCGTCTGATGCATACGTCGATTCGTGATCTTCTAATGGCTCGAACACGGTGCGGACATCAACGTTACTTCATTGACACCACGGAAGGGCATCGGCGCCTGTCGGGGATAACTCTCGGGATCATGGGACGTAGCCTGAAGCAAAACATATGCAATTTGCCCCACATTTTGATGGCGAACTCCGAAATAAACCATGTGGTAGACGACCACGTGTCAAAGGGACTTCGGTACTGCTGCCGTTCGTGGTCCATCCATTTGATAGCTGGTATTCCTGGGCCGGAGACAACGGCAGAGGGTGCCAAACCTATACTAGAAAAGTTCAGAGTGTTCAGCGAAGAGAAGCTTCTCTTCTGGTTAGAAGTTATGAGTCTAATTGGGTCTTCAATTGAGGCGAGTTTGGTGGCAAAGCAAGTATATGAGTGGCTTTTGGTGAGCACAATATCATGTAGCTACTTTCAAGCTGTTAGCGGTGAACTAACCCGGAAGCTCCTAGGAATGGCCTGACGAGATGTCCAACGGCCTTACCATCTCTCTATGGAGTGACATCCGCCGATTCATAGCTGCATTTATCGAAGCGATCTCGTTCGGAGCCCTGCACATCTATGCTTCCGCTCTTCCTCAGTGTCCCACAGGGACAAAGCTGTGGGCGCAGTATGGTGACCAAGCAACAACCCGGATCCTGCTCGGGAATCGGAGACTGGACTGGCGGGAAAACATTTGGTCATCACATGCTGGGGGCATGGGGGTCAATGCGGTCACATTCTCGCCCGATGGCAGCACCATAGCCTCAGCTACAAGTCGTTTGGGTGTACATTTGTGGGATGCGCAGACTGGGGTATGCTTGGCTCACCTCGCGATCGATCACATTTTCTGGTGCTATACAGTGGCCTTCTCCCCAGATGGGAAGGTTCTAGCATCTGGATTGGACAGAACCGTTCAACTATGGGATAGTCAAACTGGAGCACCCTTGGGTGATCCTCTTACCGGCCACGAACGCACGATCTTCTCCGTCTCCTTCTCGCCGGACGGCAAGATTCTGGCATCTGGATCGGGCGACAACACTATTCGGTTGTGGGATGCTCGGACGGGAGAACCCATAGGTGGCGCTTTGACGGTAGAACCCATAGGTGGCGCTTTGACGGATCGCGCACAGACGGTCAAATCAGTTATCTTCGCTCCAGACAGCAAAATCCTAGCCTCTTCAGGCGACGGTGGGATGATTAGATTATGGGATACACAGCCCGGAGCATTATCCGGTGATCCTCTGACCGGTCAAATGGGGACCATTGCCGCATTTTCGCCCGGGGGTATTAATACTCTGGCACCTGGATCGTACGATCACACAGTTTGGTTACGGGATCTACGGACCCTAGGCGGCTCACTGGCTGGTCACAAATCCTCGCTCCGTTCCGTCGCCTTGTCACCGAACGGCAAAATTCTAGCATCCAAATCTGATCACTATACGATTCGATTGTTGGATGTGCAAACCGGAGCACCATTGGGTCAACCTCTGACTGGCCACACGTTCATTGTCACCCAAGTCCTCTTCTCCCCAGATGGCAAGGTTCTGGCATCTGCGTCATATGACGATACAGTTCGACTATGGCATGCGCAGACTGGAGCACCTTTGGGCCCTCCATTGACCGACCACAAGGGCTGGGTTCATTCCATTGCCTTCTCTCCTGACAGCAAACTTCTGGCATCTGGGTCAGAGGACGGGACCGTTCGAGTCTGGGATGCGCGGATTGAGGCACTTTTGAATCACTCTCACACCGGGCTGAACTACGAGATCAGCGACCTTAGCTCTTCCCCGGCTAGCCAACCTGTGATGTCTGGATCGCACGACAAGACTGTTCGATTGTGGGATGCGCAGACAGGAGCACCCCTAAGTGGACCTTTGACATGCCACAGCTCCCATATCGAATCAGTCGGCCTGTCCCCCAACGGCAAGATCCTGGCCTCTTGGTCGACAGACCAGACGGTTCGATTATGGGATGTGCAGACAGGAGCGCCATTGGGCGATCCTCTGCCCGGCCACTGTGACCGCATTATCTTCTCGTCGGACAGCAGGGTCCTGGTGTCTTGGTTGTACGACAGGAAGGTTAGACTCTGGGATGCGCGGACAGGGTCACCCTTGAGTGACCCTCTGATCGGTCACGACAACAAACGGATTGACTACGCTACCTTCTCACCGGACGGCAAGATTCTGGTATCCAGATCATCTGACTCCATTGTTCAGTTTTGGGATGCACAGACTGGAGCACCGTTGGATGTTCCTCCCAGCTTTCGTGACACCCACATGAGGTCTATCACCTTCTCGTCGGACAGCAAGCGTCTGGTATCTAGCCCCGTGGCCGGACCAGCTCGATTATGGGATGTACAGGCTGGGGAGCCTCTGGGCGACTCTCTGGCAGACTTCAGCGGCTGGATAGGATCAATCTTCGTCTTTTTCGTCTTTGCCCCAGATGGCAAGGTCCTGGCATCCGGGTCGGAAGACGGGACGGTTCGATTATGGGACGCGCAGACCGGAGCACCTTTAGGTGACCCTCTGACCGGCTACAATGGCTGGATGAGCTCCATTGCCTTTTCACCGAACAGCAAGGTTCTAGCATTTGGGTCGGTTGATAAGGCCCTTCAATTATGGGATGCGGAAACTAGAGCGCCCAGGGGCGACCCCTTGATCGGTCACAGCCGCAGGATCACCTCCCTTGCATTCTCCTCGGACGGCAGGTTTCTGGCATCTGGATCGGATGACATGACAGTTCGATTATGGGATGTACATACTGGAGCACCCTTAGGTGAACCGCTGACCGGTCCCAGTTCCGGTATCGGTTCGATCGTTTTCTCCCCGGACGGCCATGTTCTGGCATGTAGGTCATATGATATGAGGTCATATAAAACGCCATTTTATTTATGGGAGACACGGACTGGAGCACCCTTGGGTGACCCTCGACTGACTGGTCACAGCGACGGGTCGGCTCTTCAACTACGGGATCCTCTCCCCCGCCAGCTGCATGATTTCTCCAACAAATTCACTCTCCAACGTCTCGCATTCGGTTCAAACTGGCTCATTTGGAATTCCAAGCGTTTAATGTGGTTACCACCTCAGAACTGGGGTAAACATTCGGGTGGAACCCTGCTTTCCTTCCAGAGGCTTGTTATTAAGTCCGATAATGACCTTTCAATCCTCGACGTGTCACGGTCCTTGAAACTTTAGTGCCCCTTTTGCTCTTTACCCTTTACATGTATCAATTTCATATGCGTTGCTCTCTATATAATTGATGAATATATCCTTCTACGACCCCGCTTCACATCACTCTGACTTCACGCCAAAGCCGGATAGGCGACTCCCCACACGAGAGTCGAGGCAGGGCAATGCAGCGATAGAATTGGGCCCGGGATCAACATTGCGTCGGGTAGAGATTTATAACAGGGATCGAGTCTAGTGAGGTTGGAACATTGGCGCCAAGCGAGAAGTTCCCTGAGCACATGACAGTATATTTTGTCCTTTCCTTTAAAAAAAAGTGGTCCTGGTAAGATAAAGTACTCAGGAGGGTGGCGTAATCCGTGCAAGCGCTTCCTTCTTCCCCGAGACTGAGGATCAATACAAAGCTTTGCTGAGCAGAGACTAAGTGTGGCTGTATGAGAATTACAGGCACGATCCCTGCACAAACAGGTGCTTAGCTAGGCGAAGTCGCTGCACTGCCAAAAGCAGGCCTAATCCACTTTGGATCGAACTGTCTATCAAGCCTTGGTGAGTTCTAAGGCAGTGACGAATGTTTAGGTTGGTGAGTGGTGTCGACGGTCTGGTACCCTCCGTCCATGCCCACGCCAGGGGCTTGAGAATGACTTTTTTGCTTCATGTTATGGCCTCTCCGTTATCGTTGAACGCGCGAGAGGGTGTTATTCGATCATCGCTGGGGCTTTGCGACTGCTCGCGCATGATGTCGGATGAGGCACGTGAAAAGAGGTTGAACACGCCGGCAACTCCGGCGCGAACTTCTCCGCCGTCTCCAATAGTCCATTAATATTCCTTCCCGCCCAGCGACTGTCTGTATTCTCTCCTTACCCCTACATTCCATTATTATGAGTCTCTTTCAACGGGCAATTCGCCATCCATGCAGGCTACGCAATCTCAACGTTCGTCGGCTCGCCACGAGTGCCGAGAGCACAGGGCTGTCGTTCTCCTTGACTGAAGAGCAAGCTGGAATTCAAGGTATCACCGCCCTCACATATCCCATCCGATCATAATACTGAGAAAGCTTCGACACTTGCTCATAGATCTGGCCCGGAAGTTTACGAGAGAGCACATCGTTCCCGTGGCTGCAGAGTATGATCGAACCATGGTGCGTTCGGCCCACTCCTCTCTCGACTTGGCACCACGCCCTCGAGTACGGCTAACTTTTCCCCCTTCGCTGTAGGAGTACCCTTGGCCAGTCATCAAGGCAGCTCACGAAGTCGGTCTCTTGAACACTCACATTCCTGAAGCGGTTAGTTTCAATCTGGACCGCAGCGTCCTTTCAGAGAGGGGCTCACACCTCCTTCACCCCCTGACAGTACGGCGGACCAGGACTCGGCCTGTTCGAATGCGCACTCATCTCGGAAGGTATTCTTCCTCGTTCACGTTCTTGTCGGCCTTCGTTCTGACGTTGCGCTTTCCAACTAGAGCTCGCCTACGGATGTACGGGAATCCAGACAGCCATCGAAGCAAATGGTCTGGCCGAAGCACCCGTGATCGTCGCCGGAAGTGAGGAGACTAAGAAGAAGTATCTTGGTCGGATGACAGAGGAGCCTTTAGTGGCTGCTTACTGTGTTGTAAGTTTTGGTGGCTGGGGCATTACTCCATTCGTACCCATACGACCACCCCCCATCCCCAGACGGAACCGAGTGCCGGGTCAGACGTCGCGGCCATCAAGACCAGAGCGGAGAAGAAAGGAGACAAGTGGATCCTGAATGGCTCAAAGATGTGGTACGTCGCGTCTTATTTCGCTCATCTAGCCGTGGACTGCAGCTCACAAGCCTGAGCAGGATCACCAACAGCGGTCACGCGAACTGGTTCTTCGTCTTGGCCAAGAGCGACCCCACCGCAAAGGCTCACAGCTCAATGACGGGCTTCGTCGTGGATGCCAACACTCCCGGGATCATCGTCGGGAAGAAGGAGATTAATATGGGGCAGCGGTGTTCGGACACGAGGATGGTCACGTTTGAGCACGTCGAGGTTCCAGAGGAGGTACAGTCCAGGAGCTTGCTGCTCGCATGCAGAGGAGATTGGTGTCCTAATAAGGCGTCTTACAGAACGTCTTAGGAAGTGTTGGAGAGGGATTCAAGGTGGCTATGAGTTCGTGACATCCACCTGCCGTGCATTCGGACACTGGCGTTCTGACATTCCCACTACTTCAGAGGCCTTCGACATAACAAGACCGTTAGTCGCCAGCGGAGCAGTCGGTCTCGCGCAACGAGCTCTCGAAGAAGCGACGAAATACGCTCAAGAACGACAGGTATCCACCTTCAGTCCAAGTACTTTCCTCGTCGCCTCTGACCCTTTGCACAAATTCAGACCATGGGCGTCCCGATCATCCAGCACCAAGCAGTCGCTTTCATGCTAGCCGACATGGCCATCCAAGCTGAAGCCTCTCGCGCGCTCGTATGGAAGGCCGCGTGGGCAAAGGATGCTGGTCAAAAGAACAGTGAGTCGGTTTTGGGTGGAAACACGCCGCGGTTGACCGAGTCTCTTCGCGCTCTAGCCTTTTATGCGTCCATGGCTAAGACCCTGGCGTCAAGAACGGCTGTCGAGAACGCGGATAAAGCAGTTCAGAGTAAGAGTCTCCTATGTGCGAGACTTGTTCGCTCTCGACCTGAACACGATCTTGCTTTACAGTATTTGGCGGTGCGGGATTCAACACCGAGTACCCCGTCGAAAAGTTGTACCGTGATGCAAAAATATTTGAACTTTACGAGGGTACGTATTCCGCGTATGCTCGATCTTTGCTTCTTTGCGCTCAACTTCGAACACCCCCTAGGAACGAGTCAGATACAGCGGCTGATCATCTCGCGTCACCTAAGCTCGCTGTACCCAAGCTCATGAGCGTTCTGGGGTGCACCCTCTTTGTTGTACGCTATTGGCTGGATAATGACAGCGTGTATCTCGAAAAGGGGTGGAAACATGAGATCAACCGAAGGGCCAATATGTTTCCTCTTCTGGACAGAATGAACCCAACTCCGACACTTAAGTCCGTGCTTCTCGAATCCAACATTACTCGTTCCTTCTCGCAACCACCCCCCCCCCCTACAGCTCCCGTGTCACTTGAAAATATGAGTCACTCCCATTCATCGGGGAGTCGATTACGACGAGATGTGGACGTTTTGCTCGCTGGCGGCCAGGTCGTCAAGTCGTATCCAGGCACCTCGCAGTACTCTCTGAAAGGCGTTTCCGCATGTGGTCTAGCGAGCGTTAATGCAGTCAAGAACGTCCTATCGATGGAGAGGACAGGCTGTACAGGAAGGGTATTAGTGGAGCAAATGATGTATGAAGAGTTTATGCAGGTACGTCGTCGCTGGTGTCAGTGGGAAGGCAGGCGGGTGGCCTAGCACGGATACGAGCTTAGACGAAATCTGCCCTTCCAAAGCACGCAATTCGAGTCTGCCAGTTTTGGACATCTCCTTCGCACTTGGAGGTTGAGGATATCTTGGACATTCCGATCATCTCGAGAGCACTGAAAACAGTGTTCACCGAATACAGCGCCCTGTCCTATGACGCTCTATTGAGATTGCTGGGGTACGCTCCCTTATCGATATCAGAGCCGGCACAGCTCATATATCTTCCTTCGTCCTATTACCTAGTAACCTTCGAAAGAAAACCCTTCACGACAAGCGATCGGTCGCGGCGGTTTTGACGAAACCACCGGAAATCCTCTCCGTATTCGCCATCCACGTCGCCGCTGATAAGAGTGGAACAACTCCAGAGTCGACGATCTTCGCCGTGTTTGACTCCCACTCGAGACCTGGAGAGCATTCTCAAGGCTCTGCGATCTCGTTCTTTGGAACCGACACCGGAGCAGCGACGTACTTGGCCCAACTCCTTTCTACCGACGGAGCGCTCACCTCCGAACTGGAATGGCAGACCCAGCTCCTCTCTCAGTACTCCGCTCACATCCTGATGGCACCCGCCTTCGACC